>SKCR01047676.1:0-59159 GCA_019454045.1 Zanthoxylum bungeanum | reverse complement strand
GCAGCCCCACTGTCAAGGATGCCATTGCCGAGCTTGGAGGGAGCTCAAAAACGCATCTTGTTCTTCATCCATCAAACCGAATTCAATGTGAGTTGATTCCGCCACCTCCTTTGATGTGTTCATATGTGGTTTTTTATGCATGTTTGTGATCTTGTGGACTTGATTAAACTCCAACAACCGCGACACCTCGGGTATGGGGTTTAGCATGCCAGATACGACACTCCGGGTATGGAGACACTACTACGAAACTCTGGGTATGGAGACGCAATCGCGACACCTCGGGTATGGGGTTTAGCATGCCAGGTACGGTACTCCGGGTAGGGAGACACTACTACGACACTCTGGGTATGGAGATGCAACTGCGACACCTCGGGTATGAGGTTTAGCATGCCAGGTATGGCACTCCGGATATTGAGACCTACTGCGGCACTATAGGTATGGAGACGCAACCGCGACACCTTGGGTATGGGGTTTAGAATGCTAGATACGACACTCCGGGTATGGAGACGCTACCGCGACACCTCAGGTATGGGGTTTAGCATGCCAGGTACGGCACTCGGGGTATGGAGAGACTACCGCGACACTCTGGGTATGGAGACACAATCGCGACACCTCGGGTATGGGGTTTAGCACGCCGGGTATGGCACAACCAAATCAACTCAATTCGAAGCAACAGGCGAGTCACGTGGCAGCTGGCGAGCCAGGTAAGTAAAAATACATTGCATCACTTTGATAGGACTGTCATTGTCACACACTGCACAAGTCCCATCAAAGTAGGGGCGACTGTAGGCACTATATTTTTGCATATAAGTCCCGATGATGAGCCTCGTGTGGAGGCACTACCTTTTTAGTTACGGAAGTCGCGGGAAACGGACGTTGGAAGGGAATAGTCAGACATTGACATCTTGTTGGATTTAATTCATTTGTTTAGCTTTGGGTTTTCTCGTTGGACCTCCGTTTCAAAATTATCCTTGGCCCAAAACCCCCGCAAGCCACACTTCCTTGGCCCAAAACCCCCGCAACCCACACTAAGCCCACCAAAACACTAAGCCCACGCCCATAAGCCCATAAAACCAAACCAAATCACACATCAGGACCACCTAGAGTCTACCCCACGCCCATTAACAACGAAGCCACCCCTCCACCAACTTATTCAAGCCATTTAATAGCCTCCTCAAAAGCCACCTCATAATAAATAGAATCCCCCCACCAAATCAAACACAACACATCAAGCCTCCACCAAACAAACCCCATGCCATTTAACAAAGCCACCTCACATCCCATTTTCAACATCAATCATCGACCAAACTATAAAGAATTAGCATCCCAATTAATGACCTTCACCAATGATAGCCTACCCAACTAATGCACCAACGTTTGCCTATAAAACGGGCCAAAATCCATCCATTCTACCCCTAGTCGATTCTTACGAAAACACAAAGAAAATAAGCCAAGGTATTCACGCCCAAAACACCCTCAAGCTCCTCTCCATTGCCACAACAAACAACCAGTGAATTGCCCTCAATCTCACGCCTAAACACGCCCATTCACGCCTGAAACACTATCTGAAACATAGCCCCTGAACACGCCCAACAGCCCCTGAAGTCAGCCCCTAAACACGCCCAACAGCCCCTGAAGTCAGCCCCTGAACACGCCCAGACAGCCTATGAAGTCAGTCCATGAACACGCCTAAACCAGCCCCTGAACACGCACAATAGCCCATGAAGGCAGCCCCTGAACATGCCCAACAGCCCCTGAAGTCAGTCCCTGAACACACCTGAAACACTGCCTGAAACACAGCCCCTGAACACGCCCAACAGCCCCTGAGATAGCCCATGTAACCACAGAAAATACCCATGAAACAGCCCCTGAAACAGCCCCTAAAACAGCCCATAAGACAACCCCCGACCACCGAAAATAGTCTCTTAACACAGCAAAAACAGTGACCAAAAAATAACAGAAAAATAGCAGCCCAAACAGCGAAACAGCGAAGGAAAATGTTGAACTAGTGAACCGGAGGAGTTGCGGAGCATCAACCCTTCCGACGGTCGTGTAACGCATTTCCGAGAGACGACTTAAGAGGTTAGACCTGAGGGAACCCATCTTATTTATCCTCCTTTATTTTTATTTATTTTTCTACTTTATTTCGCATTAGTATTGTGGATTGGTATGTGATATGACTTTGGGATGAATGGAATATGTGTTCCCTCTTGTGGTATATCGGATGGAAACCCAGATGTAAATTTTGTATCCGAATCTGAATGGACGATAATGCGGTTTGTACTTGGGAAACAACTCCATGTACCGCTTGAGGGACACACATATTTCGTTTATCCAACCATGTATTTGGACATGATTTAGTCGTTAGCATGTTATTTATTTTTTTAGTATGATTTAGTCGTTAGTATGTTATTTATTTTTTTAAAGCATGATTTAGTATGTTATTTCGTTATGCATGATTTAGTTATTTTCCTTCGTATTAGGAATTTAATTTTCGTTTATGTTAAGGTTGTTATTTATTTTTAGTGTTTGGTAATTCAACATGCTCATTGTGTGATATCGTATGTTTGCCGTTATGAGGACTTACTTTTAAAGCATGCAAACTTAGATATAGGATTTATTTCTATGAATATGAACTAGATCTAGGTTATCCTCGAATATATATGTTGCATAGACTTGGTTAAATTATTGCACAAATCCGTTCATTACAAATGATATAAGTAAGGGACCATTCCGAACCCAACGGTTTGAGGTCTTCCCTTGCGAGGGGTGAGTGTGGCCTTAAATAATTTCCCAGTTCACACTGGGTTGCAACTCCTTTATTCTCCGGTTTAGTCCCCCTCGTGCTACTCTGTACTCCCGATCGAGCCGCGAGCCGGGAACATCGTCACCAATTTCTGTGTCCTACAGTCTGGCGACTCCACTAGGGATAGAGAATCGGCCCCGAAAAAATGTCTTGTAATGTTTGTGATTTGTGCTTTAATTAACCATGTCTACAGTGGGTTGAGGAAGTTTAATCAAAGGCATTATTAAAGCTAAGTGATGGTTTGGTGTCTTCATTCTTTCACTACCTTTCTACAAGGAAAAGCTGTGAAGGCACCTAGATAATCATTACCCGTAGCTCACTGTGACATAATAATTTGGAGGACGTGTTGTTTATTCCTGTCACCAAGGCGATAAGAGCCTAAGAGGCTTGGGTATTTAAGAGAGTTCACTCCACCGTCCCTCTGGGGAATCTACAATAAGAAATCCATTTGACAGTTAGTCACACACCGTAACTCGTTGGCACGTACCTTAAGGTATAAAAAAGGTTCGCTCACTTGGACGCTCGAATCCTTGAGTGGGGCGTCCTAGTTGTGGGAAATCCTTCGTTAGTGAGAGCCTTTGTTTACACTCTTGTAAACCTACATGTGAACCATAGTTGTATGACAAATAGAAATTATTTCTTTTTACTTG
Source organism: Zanthoxylum bungeanum (assembly GCA_019454045.1). Taxonomy (NCBI): domain Eukaryota; kingdom Viridiplantae; phylum Streptophyta; class Magnoliopsida; order Sapindales; family Rutaceae; genus Zanthoxylum; species Zanthoxylum bungeanum. The sequence continues at coordinate 55,703 of SKCR01047676.1, read as the reverse complement.
TGTTTAAGACCATCATCATTTGGATTCAGTTGGACTTTCTGTCAGAAGATATGAACTTGTTGGGCTATTTAAACTGGGACGAGTTCGTGTCCTTTGACAATTGGGCCAAAAGCTTCTAAAATACCGATGTGCCATTTTGTATTTAGGCCTCTTATCATTTAAAGTTGTTTAGCCATGTTATCGCAAAAGTATAAACTTGTTGGGCCTTTTCAACTGGGACAAGTTTGCACCGCGCGATGGTATGATTGAATGCTTTAAAATGATAATAGGCCAACTAGTATAAACATCTTGATGGGCTTATATATCTCATACATCGCACGCATCTCATACATCTCATGCATATATGCATCATGTCAATCTCATGTCTTAAAAGCCATCATAGATATCCGTTGGGTTAATAAAAAGAAGTTAGAGCGTTTCTTGGGGAAATTCAGTACACCAATTGGTTCATCGCCAAGTTGAGGAATGACCAGCCAGTGAAATAGAAGGAGCAATGTCAGGATGCCTTCGACAAGATCAGAGAATATTTGGTGAAACCTCATATCTTGAAACCTCCAAGACTGGGCAAACCATTGGTACTATATTTGGCCATTGAACCCGAAGCGCTGGGGGCGATGATGGTACAAGCGGATGAGACGGGGGTGGAGCATGCAGTGTACTACCTCAGTAAGTAGTACTATGATATTCAACGACACTTAGAACACGGGGAATTCCTAGAAGAAGCAAGCGGGAAGGACATGACAGCCATTCAAGAGTTGGTTTCTCAATATGTGAGTTTGAAGGGGGAACTATACAAGAGACAAGCGAACGGCTTTCAGTTGAAGTGTTTAAAAAAGAAGAGGCTCATAAGGCAATGGAAGCAGTACTGCTAGTGGAAATTGAGATACAGTCCATGCGGGTATTAGCAGAAACAGAGTTAGCTGAACAAGAATGGGCCTCGCAGAGATTTGAACAGTTAGCACTACTGGATGAGAAGAGAATGAAGTCCTTGCATCACATGCAGATATACCAGAAGAGGTTGGCTCGGGCATTCAACAAGAAGGTGCGCCCTACTAAGATCAAAAATGGTGACCTGGTACTCAAACAGTTGAAGCCGTCGACGACGAATCTAATTGGAAAGTTCAGACCCAACTGGGAAGGACCCTGTATAGTACAGATTGTGATGGGAAATAGGGTAGTAAGACTATCAAATTTGGAAGGGAACGAGTTCACCAAGCCGATCAACGTGGATAGATTGAAGATGTATTTTGCCTGAGGAATAGAAGACCAAGCAGTCACCAAAGGAATTGGCGGAAGACCTAACCCAACGGGATAGGAAACTCATTCATGCATGCATACACATAACGTATTTTGCATTTCTTTTTGTGTTTGTCTTGTCTTGTATTCACAGGTTTCGAAGAAGAAAAATAGAAAGCGGCAAAGACGAGCCAATCAGAAGAAGCAACAGCGTAGTATCAGTTCTTGAGTAGGAATCACAAGGTTGAGGCCCATATCAGTATTTGTTTCGGGAATGAATCGCAGGGGGCGAAGCCTACATTATCAGCGGATGAAGGAAGAATTCCATGGAGTGAATGAGTGAAAAAAAAAAAAAAAAAGAAGTTTTTGATAGTCTGTATATGTCCGATAATGACATTATTTGCTGTTGGGAGAAACCTTATACACGATAAGTACGAGATGTACTCTCATCCGGTATTCTGAGTAGTTGATCTCAGCTAGACTCATGAGCACTTGATTACGGGATCTCAGCAGTATAAGCCTGAGTGGTTGGCGAGATGACTAGTTGAAGAGATGGTGGATCAGTGAATGACCGTTCGCCTGGATGTCCACTCTGGTTTACTTATGCTACGATATATGATATGGTTGGAAACAAAGAAAAAGTCTCTGCAATGCAAAGAAAATAAAAAATGGACCGCCTATAACCGATAAGCGTGAAGCTACCCATGGGTGAGTATTAAGACCACCGTGAAGAGAAATGCTACCTTAAAGGGTAGGTGTGTCAAAAAAAAGTTCAAAATGAAAAGAAAGAGACAAGACAAAAAAAGAAGAAAACCATATCATGTTAAGTAAGAGGAAGTAATCACAGAGTGTGATCAAGACATCTAGGTTGGTTAGACCCTCTAATATGATTCTCCGAGACAAAATCGTCGAGTTGGCTTACTTAAGGGTTAAGCTGCGAAAGAGCCTTGGCACACACACACTAGGAGTCTAGTTCGGATCACTCATTCAGATGATCGGATTTGAGTGTATTAAGTACTTTGAAGGTTCTCTGGTTTCGACGCGAAGCATCCGTTGAGGACGAAATTAGGTTTAGCTATCAGGATTATCTCGTGAGAGGCAGTACATCATGTTGAAATAAACCATCACATTGTTAGTATCAGTTTTGGGATGAGTCCCGGGGGTGAGGCCCACATCAGCATCAATACCAGTTTTGGGATGAATCCCGGGGTATGGAGACACACCAACATCAGTATCAGTTGCCAGGTATGGCACTCCGGGTATGGAGACACACCAATATCAGTATCAGTTTTGCCGGGTATGACACTCTGGGTACGGAGATATTACAGCGACACCTCGGGTATGGGGTTTAGCATGCCAGGTACGGCACTCCGGGTATGGAGACACAACCGCGACACCTCGGGTATGGGGTTTAGCATGCCAGGTACGACACTCTAGGTATGGAGACACTACTTGTTGGGTTTCTAATTAGTCCCAAGATCGATTTCAAGCAATGAAATCATGTGTGAATACTCAAAATAAATATGGCAGAATCATACTTACATTGATAAGCTTTTGTGATGCGAGGAACAACAAAAATCTTCAAGCTTTTCCTCCAAGGTGCTCACGGTTTTGGGCTATTTTTGTGCTCCAATTTTCGGTCCTTCAAGCTCCAAGATTGGTGTGCATTCCATGCCCACGGGTGGGTTTCCCTATCACCTTCGTAAGACTTCGGATGTGTGCTAGCACTTCGGAAAAATTTTCCGCAAATCTTTCCCTTTGGCTTCTCCATGCTCACGGCATTTGCAGAAATTTGGAGAAGAAATGGCCCAAGGCTGAGAGAGTGGAGAGAGGAAGAAAAATGTGTTGGTTGGTTTCTATTTCCAAAAACAAATAAAGATATACCAAATTCAAAATTTGGTAAATGGCATTTAAGCCATCCAACCACCACCATCAATCACAAGTGACAGGTTGTCACATCACTCAAAGTGACTAGACATCACATCAATCAAAGTGACTAATGATTTGACGTTTGATGTGACTTATGGGCCGCACTCGAATTCGAAATGCGAGTAGGCCCGGAAACACTCTCGGGCTCGGGTTCGCTTATTTCGAATTAACAAATTTTCCGTTGCGACGTAATCAAATCAAATTTAATTAAATAATTATGCCTAGCAAAATTACTATTCACATCGCTAGCGAATTAATTCTAAATTAACTCGTTCGCACGAATTAAAATCTAATTTTAATTCCGCATCGAAAACCAATTTCATATAATATATCGAATATATTATTTTATCGATTAATTCCAAATTAATCGTTCTCTCTCTTTAAATTAATATTTTATCCCAGATAAATTATCTCTGTAATTAATCCTAGATTAATTTTCTCTATCATCTAATTAATCCCAGATTAACAAAGTGCGAGTCGTACGTCATCGGTGAATCTTCGGGAAGCGACCCATGAGATCCTCGGATATGTTGGCAGTAAATCCGGTCGTCGGACTATCCGAACACGTACGTACCTAGTACTACGTTTTTACCGATTTACAAGACATGGTTGACTTCTAGTAAAGCACCGTGCCTACCCAATTCTCCAGAAATATTCTTATAGGAATATGTGATCTATATCAGGCGTAGTATACGTAGTATTGCGTATTACGATCCAGCATCGGATGTCACGTGGAAAGCCTGGGGCTGGAATCGTGTCTGCCCCATACGAAGCACATATCGGATCTCTGGTAACTAGTCTCTATTATCAGATAATCATGACCTAGTCATATTATCCCGATGACTGCAGTACATAAAAGCATCAGTTCCGTATCCTACGTGATCATCAACTCCACTATGACTAGAGTGATACTTCCGTCTTGACATTACACCCAATACACTATGATTCTCAATATACCTAGAAGAGGCGTACACAAAACATGTTAAAAGCCCTGGACGACCAAAACCAAAGTATATTGATTATCGCAAGTATTAGCGGTGCAAGTCTCAGGTTAAGACCAAATACACCTACCCTGATTCGGACTTCCATAGACACATAGTCATACTACTGCCAATGGAATTCTGAGGGGTCTATCCAGAGCGAAGCTGTTTCCGTACCATCGGTAAACACAACCTCCTATTACACTTGCATGAGTATCCTATACCCAAATATATTAGAACTATGCTGTTATGCTCCCACAACGCGCACAAGTGTAATACTAGTCTTTTGCGCATTATCGATGTCCAATCTCGATAATACTCTGACTAGGGATATTTAATGATTAAACCTTCGTGGATTGATACTGTCTCATATCATCTCAATCTGGAACTAATCATATAGACCTTTTATCATTTATACATCCAGGTAATCCAATTACAAATGATAAAAGGGCAATTTCCTTTGTCACATAGTTAATTTGTACAACAACACCATGATCTGTACAAATAGTGATGCTATGGGTCATAATTGTCCAACAATCTCCCACTTGGCCTATAGCCAATCACTCAAGTGTCCTACACACGAACTATGTACGGTTCGCTCAAACTTCTGCTGAGAAAAGGCTTTCATCAGCGAATTTGCAGTGTTATCATCTGATGCGATTTATTCGATCATCACATCGCCACGATGTATGATCCGAACGAATCAGATGAATAATTGAAGTATATATCTGGATCTTTGATGAGACCATTAATTCTTTAGCCTGTGCTGTAGCCTAGCTCAGCTGCAAACAGTATTACTCCTAATCAGATTAGGATTATTATCGATCCAAAAGGCTTCTATCGCTGCCTCAGATGCAGCAATATTCTGCTTTTGTTCTTTATCCGGTAACAATATCTTGCTTGGAAGATTTCCAGCTCATTGTTCCGTTATTCAAATTGTATAGTATCTTTGTTACGACTTATAGTCGTTTATATCGGTTAGGAAACTTGCAGTAGTGATCCCTGTCACTTCAAGTTCTCCTTCTCCATAGTATAAGACAACATCCTTAGTTCATCTAAGATACTTAAGGATGTTCTTAACATCAATCCAGTGACTATCACTTGTATTGGCCTGATTGTGACTCCATATGCTCAAAGAATATGAGGCACAAGGTCACGTACATTTATTTCAATGTACGAGTTCTCGGAGAGTATTAAATACTTTAAATCTATCTCAGTAGATCTTTATTCCTAGAATAAAGGTTGTCTCTCCCAAGAATTCTATAGAGAATTTTCATGAAAGCCAAGCTTTCACCGATTTTATTATGGGAATGTCATTTCCAAGAAATGATATGTCATCATTTTATAGGACAATCACTATCAGTGCGCTCCCACTAACCTCCTTATATACACAAGAATCATTTTCGTTTTGAATTAATCAAAATGATAGTTCCAAGAACCCAATGCTTGTTTCAATCCATAAATAGATCGAATAACCTGGAAACCTTGTTTGCTAGTTTTGGTACGACAAAACCGTCAGGATGTTGTAAACATCCTCCAAAAGGTTTCCATTAAGGAAAGCGATTTTGACATTCAGCTGTCATATTTCATGAATGAAACATGCAGCATCAGCAAGTATTATCCAAATAGATTTAACCATGGCAACAAGTAAAAGGTTTCGTCGTAATCGACACAATGTTGATAACGATACCTTTTCGCTACAAGCCTAGCTTAGTACGTTGGTTTGTTGCCTTCCATGTATGTCTTCCTTGAAGACATATATAGTACCAATAGGCACAATGCCTTCCTTTATAACAACTAGTATCTAAACATAGTTGGTATACATGGAATCCATATCGGACTTCATGGCACTTTGCCATAATAGGGAGTCGATACCTTGTATCACTTCCTCATACGCAGTCAGTTCATGTTCCTCAATAAGATTGACATCTTTAGGAGGTGAGATCGGAAACCCATACCTCCCAGGTTATTTTCTGACTCTCTCCGACTTGCGCAGTTCTTGTGTATTCGAAGATTATTGGTATAGTTTCATCATTGATGAACTATCTGTGTTCCATTAAGGAATCGGTGCCTGGAATAGTTTACTCTGATTTTCATCGAGTTTTACTTTCCTCCCACTTACCACTGCATATCGGTATCCTCTTAGAAAACCGCATGGCGAGCAACAATTACATTTTCTCATGTGAGTTGTATAAGACTATTACCTATTACTTTGTCGTCACCCTAGGATAACCCACAACTTAGGCACTTATCCGATTTAGGTTCTAGTTTGGTATCATCCAAACATATGCCTAGCATTCCCAAATCTTCAGGAATGAGAAACCCGGTTTCTTTCATGTTCATATCTAATATGAAGTCTGTCAAACAGATTCTATGGAGCCTTATTCAAAATACGTTTTGCACTGTTTAATGCGTATCCTTTGAAGGAAATGGTAGCTCAGAGCGATTCATGATTAATCTTATCATGTCCAACAAAATTTGGTTTCTTGGTTTGGACACACCGTCAAATTGACGTGTTCCGGGAGGAGTCCTCATTGAAAGAATACTATACTCTTCAAGTAATTGAGAAACTTATTGCTTAAGTATTTTCCATCTTGGTCTAACCGTGACAGTTTTAATACTTTAGCCGATCTGTCTGTCTACTTCGTGTCGAAACTCTTTGATTTCATTAAAAGTTTCTGATCCGTGTTTCACAAGAAACACATAACCATAACGCGATGCCACATCCGTAAAGGTTTCGAAGTATTCATATCCACCTCTAGCCTAGCAAGACATGGGCCCCTCACCCATCTAATATACATCTGATATACATTATTCATACATCGCATTCATGTATTCACACAAGCATGTTATCAATCAATCTAATCCAATTAAGTAATCCGAAAATTAATGACCATCCAATGTTTAAACAATGATTTGATTTTGCGCGAGTCCGACTCGTTTTACGAATAAGTACTCAAAGTACGAATTCTTGAATTATATTAAACTACAACATTAAATCCAATTTAATTTGTATTCAATACTAATTCTATATTTAATTCTAAATTAAATATTACACTTTTTAATGTGTCTTACGACTTAGATTGTAAATCTAATCGTTACGGGTCTCAAAGCCCAATTAACATCCAATGTCAATTTAATTAAAGTCCAATGGGCTTTTAATTAATTTCTAAGGTATGGACTTTTGGTAAATATGGGTCAAACCCAAATACCAAAGCCCATTTAAGGAATCACCCTTATTTGCCAAGAAACCAATTTAGGCCCATTAGGCCCAATAAAAATATTAAAGGTCCATTAAGTCATATTTGGACTTTATGGATGTGGTTTTGGGCCCAATTGGTTCCAACCAATTAGCCTAAACGAAACTTGGCCCAACCAAGCCCATTTAAGCCCAATTACAACTTTAAAAGCCCAATTCCAAATTTGGCCCAATTAATTAACTTACAAAATTCCAAATTTCACAATTAATTAATTAAAGTGTATAGCCATAATTAATTAACTAAATTAACATTTCCAAAATACTAATTTACTCAATTAATTATGCCCATTATCATCAACTATGTCCAACACAATTGAATCAAAAAATCACATCATTTTACATATTTCAATGTCACGGCATTTAGGGTTTTATGTCCAATTCCAAATTAATCCAAATAAATCTCAAAATTAAAACATTTCCCAAATGATTTCAACTCATCCAATGATCAAAATCAAAAAAACACCATGATATTAGGGCATCTACTAGTTTCGGCCAAGCCAACCTATTGGGGAAAAATTGATCCAATCCATTTTTCACAAATTGATCACAAATAACTCCAAGTCATTCATATACAAGCATGCTCAAACAAGTATTTCACTCAAACATGCTCAAATCCAATTTACCCTAATTTTACCCTAATTTCAATTTCATGCTCAAATGGCTCTGATACCATTGTTGGGTTTCTAATTAGCCAAGATCGATTTCAAGCAATGAATGAAATCATGTGTGAATACTCAAAATAGAAATAGTGGAATCAATACTTACATTGATCGGCTTTTGCGATGCGAGGAACAAACAAAAATCTTCAAGCTTTTCCTCCAAGGTGCTCACGGTTTTGGGCTGTTTTGTACTCCAATTTTCGGCATTCAAGCTCCAAGCTTGGTGTTCATTCCATGCCACGGGTTGGTTTCTATCACGTCCGTAAGACTCCAGATGTGTGCTAGTACTTCGGAAAAATTTGCCGCAAATTTTTCCCTTTGGCTTCTCCATGCTCACGGCATTGCAGAAAATTTGGAGAAGAAGAAATGGCCCAAGGCCGAGAGAGTGGAGAGAGGAAGAAAAATGTGTTGGTTGGTTTGTATTTCCAAAAGCAAATAAAGATATACCAAATTCAAAAATTGGTAAATGACATTAAGGCATCCAACCACCATCATCAATCACAAGTGATAGTTGTCACATCACTCAAAGTGACTAGACATCACATCAATCAAAGTGACTAATGATTTGACGTTTGATGTGACTTTGGGCCGCACTCGAATTCTAAATGCGAGTGGGCCCGCAAACACTCCCGGGCTCGGGTTCGCTAATTCGGAATTAACGAATTTCCGTTGCGACGTAATCAAATTAAATTTAATTAAATAATTATGCCTAGCAAAATTACTATTCACGTCGCTAGCGAATTAATTCTAATTAACTCGTTCGCCCAAATTAAAATCTAATTTTAATTCCGCGTCGAAATCCAATTTTATATAATATATCGAATATATTATTTTATCGATTAATTCCAAATTAATCGTTCTCTCTCTTTAAATTAATATTTTATCCTAGATAAAATATCTCCGTAATTAATCCCAGATTAATTTTTTCTCTCATCTAATTAATCCCAGATTAATAAAGTGTGAGTCATACGTCATCGATGAATCTTCGGGAAGTGACCCATGAGATCCCCGGATATGTTGGTAGTAAATGATCGTCAGACTATTCGAACACGTACGTACCTAGTACTACGTTTTTACCGATTTACAAGACATGGTTGGCTTCTAGCAAAGCACCGTGCCTACCCAATTCTCCAGAAATATTCTTATAGGAATATATGATCTATATCAGGCGTAGTATACGTAGTATTGCGTATTACAATCCAGCATCGGATGTCACGTACAAGGCCTGGGCTGGAATCGTGTATGCCCCGTACGAAGCACATATCAGATCTCTGGTAACTAGTCTCTATTATCGGATAATCATGACCTAGTCATATTATCCCGATGACTGTAGTACATACGAGCACCGGTTTCGTATCCTACGTGATCTTCATCTCCACTATGACTGGAGTGATACTTTCGTCTTGACATCACACCCAATACACTACGATTCTCAATATACCCAGAAGAGGCGTACACAGAACCTGTTAAAGCACTGGACGACCAAAACCAAAGTATATTGATTGTCGCAAGTATTAGCGGTGCAAGTCTCAGGTTAAGACCAAATACACCTACCCTGATTCGGACTTCCATAGACACATAGTCATACTACTAATGGAATTCTGAGGGGTCTATCCAGAGCGAAGCTGTTTCCGTACCATCGGTAAACACAACCTCTGATTACACTTGCATGAGTATCCTATACCCAAATATATGAGAACTTTGTCGTTATGCTCCACAACGCGCACAAGTGTAATACTAGTCTTTTGCGCATTATCGATGTTCATCTCGATAATACTCTGACTAGGGATATTTAATGATTAAACCTTCATGGATTGATATTGTCTCATATCATCTCAATCCGGAACTAATCATATGGACCTTTTTATCATTATACATCCAGGTAATCCAATTACAAATGATAAAAGGGCAATTCCTTTGTCACATAGTTAATTGTACAACAACACGATGATCTGTTACAAATAGTGATGTTATGGGTCATAATTGTCCAACACTACTGCGATACTCTGGGTATGAGACGCAACCGTGACACCTCGGGTATGGGGTATAGCATGCCAGGTACGGCACTCCGGGTATGGAGACACTACTACGATACTCTGGGTATGGAGACGCAACCGCGACACCTCGGTATAGGGTTTAGCATGCCAGGTACGACACTCCAGTTATTGAGACACTACTACGACACTCTGGGTATGGAGACGCAACCGAGGACACCTCGGGTATGGGGTTTAGCATGTCAGGTATGACACTCTGGGTATGGAGACACAACCGTAACACCTCGGGTATAGGGTTTATTAGCATGCCAGGTACGACACTCCGGGTATGGAGACACTACCACGACACTCTGGGTATGGAGACGCAACCGCGACACCGCGGGTATGGGGTTTAGCACGCCGGGTATGGCACAACCAAATCAACTCAATTCGAAGCAACAGGCAAGTCACGTGGCAGCTGGCGAGCCAGGTAACTAAAAATACATTGCATGACTTTGATATGACTGTCATTGTCACACACTGTACAAGTCCCATCAAAGTGGGGGCGATTGTAGGCACTGTATTTTTACATATAAGTCCCGATGATGAGCCTCGTGCGGAGGCACTACCTTTTTAGTCGCGGAAAACGGACTTTGGAAGGGAAGAGTCAAACATTGACATCTTGTTGGATTTAGTTCACTTGTTTAGCTTCGGGTTTGCTCGTTGGACCTCCGTTTCAAAATTATCTTTGGCCCAAAACCCCCGCAAGCCATACTTTCTTGGCCCAAAACCCCCGCAACCCACACTAAACCCACCAAAACATTAAGCCCACGCCCATAAGCCCATAAAACCAAACCAAATCACACACCAAGCCCACCTAGAGTCTACCCCACGCCCATTAACAACAAAGCCACCCCTCCACCAACGTATTCAAGCCATTTAATAGCCTTCTCAAAAGCAACCTCCTAATAAATAGCCTCCACCCACCAAGTCAAACATAACATATCAAGCCTCCACCAAACAAACCCCACACCATTTAACAAAGCCACCTCACATCCCATTTTCAACATCAATCATCCACCAAACTATAAATAATTAGCCTCCCAATTAATGACCTTCACCAATGATAGCCTGCCCAACTAATGCACCAACATTTGCCTATAAAACGGGCCAAAATCCATCTATTTTACCCCTAGCCGATTGTTACGAAAACACAAAGAAAATAAGCCAAGGTATTCACGCCCAAAACACCCTCAATCTCACGCCTAAACACTGCCAGAAGACCAGCCCCATTCACGCCTGAAACACTACCTGAAACACAGCCCCTGAGATAGCCCCTGTAAGCACCGAAAATAGCCATGAAATAACCCCCTGAAATAGCCCCTGAAACAGCCCCTGAAACAGCCCCTGAGACAGCCCCTGACCACTGAAAAAAGTCCCTTAACACATCAAAAATAGTGACCAAAAAAACAACAGAAAAATAGCAGCCCAAACAGCGAAACAGCGAAGGAAAATATTGAACCAGTGAACCAGAGGAGTTGCGGAGCATCAACCCTTCCGACGGCCGTGTAACGCACTTCCGAGAGATGACTTAAGAGGTTAGACCTGAGGGCACCCATCTTATTTAACCTCCTTTATTTTTATTTATTTTTCTACTTTATTTCGCATGAGTATTGTGGATTGGTATGTGATATGACTTTGGGATGAATGGAATATGTGTTCCCTCTTGTGGTATATCGGATGGAAACCCAGACGTGAATTCCGTAGCCGAATCTGAATGGACGGTAATGGGTTTTGTACTTGGGAAACAACTCCACGTACCGCTTGAGGGACACACATATTTTGTTTATCCAACCATGTATTTGGGCATGATTTTGTCGTTAGCATGTTATTTATTTTTTTAGCATGATTTAGTCGTTAGTATGTTTTTTTTTAAGCATGATTTAGTATGTTATTTCTTTATGCATGATTTAGTTGTTTTCCTTCGTATTAGGAATTTAATTTCCGTTTATGTTTAGGTTGTTATTTATTTTTAGTGTTTAATAATTCAACATGCTCATTGTGTGATATCGTATGTTTGCCGTTATGAGGACTTTCTTTTATAGCATGCAAACTTAGATATAGGATTTATTTTTATGAATGTGAACTAGATCTAGGTTATCCTCGAATATATATGTTGCATAGACTTGGTTAAATTATTGCACAAATCTGTTCATTACAAATAACATAGTAAGGGACCATTCTGAACCCAACGGTTTGAGGTCTTCCCTTGTGAGGGGTGAGTGCGGCCTTAAATAATTTCCCAGTTCACACTGGGTGCCGACTCCTTTATTCTCCGGTTTAGTCCCATGAGTGCTACTCCGTACTCTCGATCGGGCCGTGAGCCTGGAACAGCGTCGCCGATTTCTGTGTCCTACAGTTTGGCGACTCCACTAGGGATAGAGAATCGGCCCCGAAAAAATGTCTTGTAATGTTTGTGATTTGTGTTTTAATTAACCATGTCTATAGTGGGTTGAGGAATTTTAATCAAAGGCATTATTAAGGCTAAGTTATGGTTTGGTGTCTTCCTTCATTCACTACCTTTCTACAAGGAAAAACTGTGAAGGCACCTAGATAATCATTACCCGTAGCTCACTGTGACAGACTAATTTGGAGGACTTGTTGTTTATTCCTGTCACCAAGGCGATAAGAGCCTAAGGGGTTTGGGTATTTTGAGAGAGTTCGCTCCACCGTCCCTCTGGGGAATCTACAATAAGAAATCCATTTGACAGTTAGTCACACACCGTAACTCGTTGGCACGTACCTTAAGGTATAAAAAAGGTGCGCTCACTTGGTTGCTCGAACCCTTGAGTGGGGAGTCCAAGTTGTGGGCAATCATTCGTCAGCGAGAGCCTTTGTTTACACTCTTATGAACCTACATGTGAACCATAGTTGTATGACCCATGGCAATTATTTCTTTATGCTTGTGTTTGAGACCATCATCATTTGGATTCAGTTGGACTTTCTGTCAAGAGATATGAACATGTTGGGCCATTTAAACTGGGACGAGTTCGTGTCCTTTGAAAATTGGGCCAAAAGCTTCTAAAATGCCGATGGGCCATTTTGTATTTAGGCCTCTTATCATTTGAAGTTGTTTAGCCATGTTATCGCAAAAGTATAAACTTGTTGGGCCTTTTCAACTGGGACAAGTTTGCACTGCGCGATGGTATGATTGAATGCTTTAAAATGATAATAGGCCAACTAGTATAAACATCTTGATGGGCTTATATATCTCAACATCTCACGCATCTCATGCATACACGCATCATGTCGATCTTGTGTCTTTAAAGCCAACATAGATATATGTTGGGTGAAGAAAAAGAAGTTAGAGAATTCATTGGGGAAATTCAGTACATCAACCGGTTCATCGCCAAGTTGAGGAAGGACCAGCCAGTGAAATAGAATGAGCAATGCCAGGAAGCCTTCGACAAGATCAGAGAATATTTGGTGAAACCTCATATCTTGAAACCTCCAAGACTGGGCAAACCCTTGGTACTATATTTGGCCATTGAACCCGAAGCGTTGGGGGCGATGATAGTACAAGCGGATGAGACAGGGGTGGAGCATGCAGTGTACTACCTCAGTAAGTGGTACTATGATATTCAACGACACTTAGAACACGGGGAATTCCCAGAAGAAGTAAGTGGGAAGGACATGACAGCCATTCAAGAGTTGGCTTCTCAGTATGTGAGTTTGAAGGGGGAACTATACAAGTGTCAAGCGAACGGCTTTCAGTTGAAGTGTTTAAAAAAGAAGAGGCTCAGAAGGCAATGGAAGCAGTACTGCCAGTGGAAGTTGAGATACAGTCCATGCGGGTATTAGCAGAAACAGATTTACCTGAACAGGAATGGGCCTCGCAGAGATTTGAACAGTTGGCACTGCTGGATGAGAAAAGAATGAAGTCCTTGCATCATATGCTGATATACCAGAAGAGGTTGGCTCGAGCATTCAACAAGAAGGTGTGTCCTACTAAAATCAGAAAGGGTGACCTGGTACTCAAGCAGTTGAAGCCGTCGACGAAGAATCCGAGAGGAAAGTTCAGAACCAACTGGGAAGGACCCTACATAGTACAGAAAGTGATGGGAAATATGGCAGTAAGACTGTCAAATTTGGAAGGGAAAAAGTTCACCGAGCCGATCAACGTGGATAGATTGAAACAGTATTTTGCCTGAGGAAGAAAAGACGAAGCAGTCACCAAGGGAATTGGCAGAAGCCCTAACCCAATGGGATAGGAAACTCATTCATGCATGCATACACGTAACGTATTTTGCATTCCTTTTTGTGTTTGTCTTGTCTTGTATTCACAGGTTTCGAAGAAGAAAAAAAGAAAACGGCAAAGACGAGTCAAATAGAAGCACCAACAACGCAGTATCAGTTCTTGGGTAGGAATCACAGGGTTGAGGCCCATATCAGTATGAGTTTCGGTAATGAATCGCATGGGGTGAATCCTACATTATCAGCGGATCAATGAAGAATTCCATGGAGTGAGTAAATGAAAAAAAAAAAAAGATAAGTCTTTGATAGTCTATATATGTCTGGTGATGACATTGTTTGCTGTAGGGAGAAACCTTAGAAATGATAAGTGCGAGATTTACTCTCATCAGGTATTCTGAGTAGTTGATCTCAACTAGACTCGTGAGCACTTGATTACGGGATCTCAGCAGTAGAAGCCTGAGTGGTTGGCGAGACGACTAGTTGAAGAGATGGTGGATCAGTGAATGACCGTTCGCCTGGATGTCCACCCTGTTTTACTTATGCTGCAATATATGATATGATTGGAAACAAAGAAATAGTCTCTGCAATGCAAAGAAAAGAAAAATGGACCACCTATAACCGATAAGCGTGAAGCTACCCATGGACTATTTCTCTCTCTTTTTTTTTTTTGCACTCACTCACTCCATGGAATTCTTCCTTCATTCGCTGATAATGTAGGCTTCGCCCCCTGCGATTCATTCCCGAAACTCATACTGATATGTGCCTCAACCCTGTGATTCCTAACCAAGAACTGATACTGTGTTATTGCTGCTTCTGATTGGCTTGTCTTTGCCGCTTTGTCTTTTTCTTCTTCGAAACCTGTGAATACAAGACAAGACAAACACAAAAAGGAATTCAAAATACGTTACGTGTATGCATGCATGAATGAGTTTCCTATCCTGTTGGGTTAGGTCTTCCGCCAATTCCCTTGGTGACTGCTTCGTCTTCTCTTCCTCAAGCAAAATACTACTTCAATTTATCCACGTTGATTGGCTCGGTGAACTCGTTCCCTTCCAAATTTGACAGTCTTACTGCCCTATTTCCCATCACTTTCTGTACTATGTAGGGTCCTTCCCAGTTGGGTCTGAAGTTTCCTCTCGGATTCATCGTCGACGGCTTCAACTGCTTGAGTACCAGGTCACCCTTTCTGATCTTAGTAGGATGCACCTTCTTGTTGAATGCTCGAGCCAACCTCTTCTGGTATATCTGCATGTGATGCAAGGGCTTCATTCTCTTCTCATCCAGCAATGCTAACTGTTCAAATCTCTGCGAGGCCCATTCTTGTTCAGGTAACTCTGTTTCTGCTAATACCCGCATGAACTGTATCTCAACTTCCACTGGCAGTATTGCTTCCATTGCCTTCCGAGCCTCTTCTTTTTTAAACACTTCAACTGAAAGTCGTTCGCTTGTCTCTTGTATAGTTCCCCCTTCAAACTCACATACTGAGAAGCCAACTCTTGAATGGCCGTCATGTCCTTCCCGCTTGCTTATTCTGGGAATTCCCCATGTTCTAAATGTCGTTGAATATCATAGTACCACTTACTGAGGTAGTAGACTGCATGTTCCACCCTTGTCTCATCCGCTTGTACCATCATCACCCCCAACGCTTCGGGTTCAATGGCCAAATATTGTACCAACGGTTTGCCCAGTCTTTGAGGTTTCAAGATAGGAGGTTTCACCAAATATTCTCTGATCTTGTCGAAGGCTTCCTGGCATTGCTCATTCTATTTCACTGGCTGGTCATTCCTCAACTTGGCGATGAACCGATTGATGTACTGAATTTCCCCAAGGAATGCTGTAACTTCTTATTATTAACCCAATAGATATCTATGATGGCTTTTAAGACACGGGATTGACAAGATGCGTGTATGCATGAGATGCATGAGATGCGTGCGATGTATGAGATATATAAGCCCATCAAGATGTTTATACTAGTTGGCCTATTATCATTTTAAAGCATTCAATCATACCATCACGCGGTGCAAACTTGTCCCAGTTGAAAAGGCCCAACAAGTTTATACTTTTGCGATAACATGGCTAAACAACTTCAAATGATAAGAGGCCTAAATACAAAATGGCCCATCGGTATTTTAGTAGCTTTTGGCCCAATTGTCAAAGGACACGAACTCGTCCCAATTTAAATGGCCCAACAAGTTCATATCTCTTGACAGAAAGTCCAACTGAATCCAAAGATGATGGTCTCAAACACAAGCATAAAGAAATAATTTCTATGGGTTATACAACTATGGTTCACATGTAGGTTTATAGGAGTGTAAACAAAGGCTCTCGCTGACGAAGGATTGCCCACAACTAGGACTCCGCACTCAAGGGTTCGAGCGACCAAGTGAGCGTACCTTTTTTATACCTTAAGGTACGTGCCAATGAGTTACGGTGTGTGACTAACTGTCAAATGGATTTCTTATTATAGATTCCCCAGAGGGAGGGTGGAGCGAACTCTCTTAAATACCCAAGCCTCTTAGGCTCTTATCGCCTTGGTGACAGGAATAAACAACAAGTCCTCCAAATTAGTCTGTCATAGTGAGCTACTGGTAATGATTATCTAGGTGCCTTCACAGCTTTTCCTTGTAGAAAGGTAGTGAATGAAGGAAGATACCAAACCATCACCTAGCCTTAATAATGCCTTTGATTAAACTTCCTCAACCCACTGTAGACATGGTTAATTAAAGCACAAATCACAAACATTACAAGAGTGTAGGACACAGAAAACCGTGGGCTACTCCGTACTCTCGACTGGACCGCGAGCCTGGAACAGCGTCGCCGATTTCTGTGTCCTACAGTTAGTTTATTTGAAAAAAAACACAAATTCCACTGCCTTTAAGTGATACATCCAACAAACTAGAGAACTGAATATTACAAATTTTTCACTTACAACCCATGATCATATATTACCGTGTATATTGATAATACCTGTCAAATGAGCTTAGAAAGATCAAATTCAATCAATATTATGGAGAATTCACAAATTTAAATGATTCAAAAAGAAAGGAACAAAAATAACTTGTTATGAATTATTTTGAAATACATCTCAGGAGCGAAAACTCCTTACACTGCCATCTCCAAACAACAACTCCACTTGGTTAGTCAAAAATTTGTTGTTCATTTGTGTGTAGTTTTTTTTTAATAACACAAAACAAAATCAAAACAAAATTTTTTTTTACACACAAAATAACAACAAAGCAAAAACAACATTATAAAAACTTTTTTTTACATAAGACAACAACACAAAAATGAAAATATTTTTCTAAAGAAAAACACAACAATGAAACATAAAATAAAAACTATCTAGTCAACTATCCCCTCCCCCCAACCAAATTGAGACATTATCCCCAATGTATAAATAAGAAGAAGTAGAGTTTAAAAGACATCACCTGGTTAGTATGGAATTGACAATTGAATCTACGACTCTTCTACTAAAAATAAAGGTTACATATTAAAACAATAAAAGGAAATCAGAACAGTAAATGATATGCACTGATAGTTGTGATTATGGCTCACATATTCCTCTGGTTTTACATCAAGTAACGGCTTGAACGCCCTCTATAGGTCGAGGATATGCGTCCCATCAAATTTTCTTATAAACTAGAAAATATGGTCTTTTAAAGTCAGATTCTCGAGACTATATTGTTGTCTTTCCTTTAAAATTATGTATGTAAATTGTGAATCAATATATCAAATCCACTATGATGCATCTCAAAAATCAATGATATATTATCTAATGACTCCTTACTTAAGTTATCTCTAATAGGTTGATTTTTTTCTTTGCTATTATTAGACATTATTCCTAAAGAATGACAACGAGTGTTGCACGTCCAACATGCACATTTATAACAAACACCTAATTGTTTAGCTCTTTGTTTCTTAGCATAGGTGTTTTTCTCTAAACCAGGTATGTAAGAGCTGAATGAATCAAGAAATTTATGGACTTATGTTTTAACCACTACTTTCTTGTAAAAGTTTAATATTTTTTATGGTGGTCGACATGTCTTGAAATTATCTTTGAAATATATTATACGTGTCCATTTTAAAGGATTAAGGCATTTTATATCTTTTAAAGTCCATCCAATTCCATGTTTATTGTTTCTAAACACATTTGACAACTTACCTTCTAGATCGCTTGTCAAAAAGAAATTACCGCAGGGTAAGTTTGTTTATCTCCAAGAAATGCATACTTCAATCCTTCTGGCAAAGTCTTCAATTCCAAATTGGGTGCTTCCTCATATTTTTCTTATTCCCGTGTTCATAGTTCCTCAAAATTTTACTTCCCTCCATCATCTTTCAGTACCTGTGTAGAATTAAATAAAGAAAAATCATTAGAAATATCTGAATCTAATTGCGTACTTGATTTAAGAAAATTACCTATACAGATTTTCATAGGGTCATATTCACTCCCCTGAAAATTTTCTTCCAAAATTGGTTCAATTAGTTCCATGTTCTCATTTTCACAATCCTCATCATATGGTTGTTTGCACAAATTAAAAACATTTAGCTCCAATATCATGTTGCCAAAAGATAAATTCATGATTCTATTCCTGCAATTAATTAAAGCGTTAGCTGTTGCTAAAAATAGGTGACCTGGTTTTAGATGAGTTGACTTATAACTTTATGCAACAAGTTGTGTTTCCAAGATGATAAAATCCACAGGATATATGAATTTATCAACTTGTAATTGTAACGACCAGTAGTCTTTACTGCTGTACATAGTGGTACTATTACATTTTGGGACGAATGTATCATAAAATAAAATATATTGGGACACAAAAACGCTCATGAAACAACTTTGGAGACAATTTGTAAATTCCTCGAAGTCCTGATATGAAACTATTCAAAGTTTCACGCCGGATAGCCCGTGGTATTTAGGCCATAACTTTCTCATAAGATCTCCAATTTTTATGAATTTTATATTTCCAGAACGATAAGATCGAGACCTACAACTTCCGCGTTGAACTCTTTTCCAAATTCAGACCGAAAATTAGTCAAAAATTATAATTTCTGCAACTACTATAGTAATTTCGAAAATTAACTAGAAATTGGGTGATGTGGCATCATCTCAACCATTCATTCCATCACAAAATCAGCCCTCTTTGTCTATATAAAGCACACTATTCACCCTCTTCTTTACACATCAAAAACGTGAGTGGTGAGGGAAGTTCTTCAATTTGTCTTCTCACTTTTCAAGCAAATTTTTGGAAGCAATAAGTGATGATCTCCAGTCCATCTCATGCAAAGTAAGTTCCTTAACACTTTCCTCTTCTATTTTCAGTTTTGAGTTTTAATTATTGAAGCCCCAATTCGCATCTTGCTTTACCCTAGCAAATAAAGTTGTATAATTAGCTTTGATAGAATCGGTAACATGTATTTTGGGTAATGTTTTGAAGTTATAATCATGTAATAAGGATTGTAAGAATATGAATATAATTGAGGAATTATGCTTGGTGATCTTAGAATTCTAGAAAATGGTTGGTGAATGGGTGGTGATATGAGATGAGTTTTGAAGTTGGAAAAGTTCCCATGTGATGGTCTTAGCTAAAGGGCGTGAGGATTGTTGAGTACAGCATAGAAAAGTGGAAAATTAGGCCCTGAAACTAGCCTTGCATCACGACGCCACGCACCTTGTGTTGCAACGCGTTCTAGAAAAATAACCCCAAATTCAATTTTATCATGTGTGCGTCGCGACGCGAACAAAAAATCAGCCCACTATCTCGGTTTTTCTCAGGCCGCGTCGCGAAGCGCAAGTCTGTGTGTCGCGACGCAAGACCATTTCTCAGGATAAAGATTTTAGCTAACCTAGTTTTAACCCAGAACGTTAGAGACCACTATAAGGGCTTCGTATCATTCTATATATATGTCATTTACCATAACACAAATGTAGAACATCATATAGTGACGATGATTTTGGAATGTATCCTACGACATGAATTCTAATCAAGTTGTCCTTTGAAGGTTATCGCAGGAACCACAAACTATTTCGGTAAAGTGACGCTATGCTAGCGGAACTCCAAATCTGTTAGTGGACACTCTCTTTCCCAGTTGATTTTTCATTTATGTTATTTAAACACAGACTAACTTTCAGTATTTAGGGCGCTAGCCACATTTGATTTTCTGATGCTATTGAAAAGAAAATGTTTTATACAGTTTTGAGATTCAAAGCATGATTTTTATGTTTTCGAGGCATGGGGAAAAACCCACCTCAATATGTAACTTATGGATTAGACTGATGACATGTGCACATGTAGAGGACTGAGGGGACGGCGATACGTAACGCCCCTTGATCCTAGTTCAGGACTAGGGATGACAGATGCCTCTAGATCCTAGTTTTAGTGTCAGGCAGTAGCATAGATTCGTGCTCCTGACACTAGTTCAGGGTCAGGTCGTGGCATGCTTTGGGGGACGGTGATACGTAACGCCCCAATGTCATGGGTTTGCACTTCTGCTCTAGTTAGGAGTATGTGGGGTTGGTGATACGTAACGTCACCATGCGTCAAGTTTTCAACAGATATATAAAGAGCTCAGTTTCAAACACAATTTCAGATTCAGTTTTCAAAAATATTTTTCAGAGAAAAGTTTTCTAGAAAGTAAAGTTCAGTATCATCAGTTTTCTTTTTTTTAAGAAACTTTTAGCAAAGATTTGCATAAGGGTTTCTAGAGAGAGATCTGTTTGGAGACAAAGAAAAGTTTTTAGAAAAAGATTTGATTTGATTTGATTTTCAAAACATGAGCTTTCATTAAGTAATTCAGTTTTCATTTAAACCGTCCACTCACTTAGATCGTTCAAACGATCTAACCCCCCACTCCCAGTTTTCTTATTTTGCAGGTATTCTCGGAGGACGAGCTCGGGAGGACGGATACTGATGCTATCACAAGAGTATGGACTCCACCAAGTCAAGTCAGGGATTGGATCTAGTTCAGTCAGAGTTAGAGAGTGTTTGTAACATTTATGCTATATAGTAATGGTCATATATATATTGCGTTATAGAATTCATTGTCATTATTGAAATGTGTATTTAATCAGAATAGTTGGTAGTAAAAGTATTATATGCATACTTGAACGATGAGTTGGGCCATGGTCCCATACATGGGTTTATGTATAAGTGAGATAAGAATAGTAGTTGTCTGAAGTCAGAGGCTTATGGGGATAGTACGGTCTATCCCCATGCCGGTAACATATTCCAGATCGCGGATGTTACAAAGATGGTATCAGAGCATGGTATAGGGAGTCAGTGACTGCAGTGGGTAGAGTGTTGGGGTCTTGTATACGCAGTATGCCCGGGATACTCATATGCGAGGCACTACCTCTCCAGTATCTGATCTTTAAGTACGTCCTCAAGATTTATAGACAGGTTAGTAAGCTCTCTCAAACTATTCGAATAGTATTCCTTACGAGAACAACTATACTCTAGATCCAAGTTAAGAATTTGCCTGGAGTTATTCTTGCCTATTACCAGAAGTAAAAACGATGCTATGAGATCAGGTAGCAAAGATATAAGAAGAGTTACCCAAAAGAGTGGGAAATGAAAGCTAGAAGAAAAGTTAGGGAAGATGTAAGGATGCGCTTAAACAACTAGAAGTAAAAAGAGATAGAGATACAGAATCAGATCGATAAAGATGTACCAGAACCTATAGTAGTAGAGAGAATAGAAAAAAGACTGAGTAAGTATTAGAGTGCCTAGTAGATGTAAGATTCCTTCCTTCCTCGAAAATTTCTTTCTAACAGATTTAGGAGTCTCGATTGCCTTAAATAGATAACGAGTTCCCCGAGTAACGAGGAATAGACAGAAAGGTAAAAAAGAAGCAAGAAATCATGACTAGACTAGGAAGTTACAATGTACTAGAGATGCCAAAAAGGATTTAGAGAATTCCTGATCCCCAAACCCAGACCTAGGCCCACAAGCAGACAAATAAGGTCATAAACAGAAATGATTAGTTACCTTACCCCAACCAATCCGATGGAGCCAAAACCCTAAGCTATCTAGTTTTCAACAGCATAGTGATACCAGTTAAGGAAGTTATCCTGATAGAGCCTATCTCATACCTACCTTCCATAAGAAATAGACTCTACCAGGACACAGAGTATTAGAACAAGGATACCGAAACCCATCGAGACATAAGATGTTTTCCCTAGCCCCTACCAGCATAGATATAGGCGACCATAAGGAGCCCGATGAGAGTTCATCTTAAGAAATGGAAGACCTTGAAAGGTAGATCACCTAGAAAAATGATTAAGGAAGTTTTGAGGATGTAAAGAATAGAATTTAGTATAGCCCAATGATCTAGGCAAGTCCGCATAAGGCTTGTAGTACTAGTAGGAGTACACAGAATAGACCCAATATATTACAACCTACAGATCAGCCCAAGTCAGTAGAAATCCTTGGTAGGATACGAGAATAGACCCGTGGGGATGGAGATATTTAGTAGTGACAAGAGTACCAGTATGGACAGTAGAACAAAGAGCATAGATCTAGGAAGTAATCAGAAGTATCAATCACCACTAACATTGGTAGTACAACTTAGAACCAAGAGTTAGGATATGAAAGTTATAAAGAGGGATGCGAAAGGTAACAAGGAAATTCAGTACATAGTTAACATAATGAGAAGGTATTAGCGTAGAAAATTGATAATAGTTGTGGAACCCCAAGACATGGAGTAGTCGACTAGGTTCATGCAGAACGAATGATAACCCTTCAGTCCAGAAACCTCGATTCTAGTAAGCATGCAAACACCTAACCAGATCATCACTGAACTTAAGTGTAAAGCAGAAATGCTTATTCACAGATCCTTATGGAATGTATGTATTCACCCCTAAACTTAGAGCCCAGTAAAGAGTAATTGACAGAATAGGCAGATCATGAGATGCCAATGTTCTATATGAGATAGAACAGTTTGAAGTCATTGTAAGTCGAACCAGATCTAGGAAACATTATGGAATTAGGAGTCTTTAAGGGAATAAAGGCTCAGAATAGTGAAGGGATTAGAGGGA
This sequence comes from Zanthoxylum bungeanum, assembly GCA_019454045.1. NCBI lineage: Eukaryota > Viridiplantae > Streptophyta > Magnoliopsida > Sapindales > Rutaceae > Zanthoxylum > Zanthoxylum bungeanum. The sequence continues at coordinate 32,379 of SKCR01047676.1, read as the reverse complement.
GCCATTTTTAAGAATAAAGTAAATAACTCATAAAGAGTCCCACTTGTTGGATAATTATGACCCATAGTATCACTATTTTGTAAAGAACATGATGTTCTTGTAAAAAATTAACTATGTGACAAAGGAAATTGCTCTTTTATCATTTGTAATTGGATTACCTTGATATATAAATGATAAAAATTCCATATGATTAGTAACAGATTAATAAGATATGAGACAGTATTAATCCACAAAGGTTTAATCATTAAATATCCCTAGTCAAAGTATTATCGAGACTGGACATCGATAATGCGGAATAGGCTAGTATTAAACTTGTGCGCGTTATGGAAGCTTAATGGCATAGTTCTCATTTATTTGGGTATTGGATACTTATGCAAGTGTAATAGGAGGTTCTGTTTACCGATGTACAGAAACAGCTTCGCTCTGGATACACCCCTTGGAATCCCATTGGTAGTATGACTATGTGTCTATTGGAATCCGAATCAGGGTAGGTGTGTATGGTCTTAACCTGAGACTTGCATCGCTAATACTTGCGACAATCAGTATACTTTGGTTTTGGTCGTCCGGAGCTTTAACAGGTTCTGTGTACGCCTCTTCTGGGTATACTGAGAATCGTAGTGTATTGGGTGTGATGTCAAGATGGAAGTATCACTTCAGTCATATGGAGATGATGATCACGCAGGGATACAGAACTGGTACTCTATAGTGCTATAGCCATCGGGAAAGTATGACTAGGTCATGACTTTCCGATCATAAAGAGACTAGTTGCTAGTGATCCGATATATGCTTCATACAGGGCAGACACAACTCTAGCCCCATGCCTAGCATGTGACATCTGGTACTGGATCGTAATACATAATACTATGTATATTACACTTGATAAAGATCTTGTATTCCTTAAAATAATATTTCTGGAGAATTGGGTAGGCACGGTGCTTTGTCAGAAGCCAATCATGTCTTATAAATCGGTAAGAACGTGGTACGAGGTACGCACATGTTCGGATAGTCCGATGATCGCATTTACCGCCAACATATCCAGAGATCTCTTGGGTCGCCTCCCAAAGATTGACCGATGACATTTGACTCGAACAGAATTAATCTGGGATTAATTATGAGAGAGAGAAAATTATTCTATGATTAATTACGGCAAGAATTTATCTAAGATAAAATTCGGATAAAAGAGAGATAACGATTAATTTAGAATTAATCGATTAAATAATATATTAGATATATTAATTGAAATTAGATTTCAAAGTGGAATTAAAATTGGATTTTAATTCGGGCAAACGAATTAATTTAAAATGAATTCGTAAGTGACTTTCGTAATAATTTTGTTGGGCATTATTATTTAATTAAATTGGATTTAATTATGTCGCAACGGAAAATTTATTTAGTTTGGAATTAAACGAATCCGGGCCCGAGCGAAATTGTGTTTTGAGTTAGCCGACTTAAATTTCGAATTTAAAAGTGGTGGGGCCCACTTCACTTACATCAACATGTTATACATGTGATGGAAGTGGTTAGGCTTAAATTATGGGCTTGATTTGTTGGTTAAGTAAAGCTTGGATTGCTTATAATACACTCAAACCAATTCCAACACACAAACTTATTATATAAACCAAGTCAACTTTGGAAGCATGATAAGGTTACTATTCACAACAACCTATTCTCTCTTCTTCCTCACAAAATGTCGAGCTTCTCTCCTTCTCCCATGGATTTCTATTGCAAAAATCAAGCATGCTAGCACATTAAGGAGTCAAATGAAGGTGATAGGGAGACTCACCCAAGTGTTGGAACACTAATAGAAGGCTTGGAGCTTCCATATTCAAAGAAATTTTTTCAAATTCATCCAAACCAATGTAAGCATTCCGCAACTACATTTGGTAAAATTCACACACGAATCACTCTTAGAGATCCTTGGCATGTTCTAGGAACACTAACACCACTGTATTGAGAAGGAAAGACTAGATAACGAGTAGCACCTAAACCAAAAGATTTAGTAGAAGATGTCCTAAGTAATCGATGTTTATAGAGTTTTCAGGAGAGTAAAGATATAAGGAGTTCAAGGAACTGAGATATGAAAGAAACCTACGCAGCAGAGTAAGCTTCTGAAGGAAGAATAACTAAGAGAGTATAGCGGCACTCAAAGAGATAAAGTAATGACTTCAGGGGGTTAAACAATAGAGACTAAATAGGAAGAGGTACAAAGGTAGTACGAGAAAGTTTTTAGAGAGCATGACTTTAAAGGAATTTCGCATAAGTGGTAGTGTGATCGATAGTTGGAAATGATGAGAAGTAAAGTTGGGAAAGGCAAACTAGATAGTTTCAGCAGTAGTACCCTAGTTTAGGAAAAGACACCAGCCATGTATACACGAGAGTCCTAGGCTTATAGATAAGCAGTAGGTGCAACTAGACCACCATAACCAGAAAGGCCTCAGAATAAGTTCCCACCCTCCCAACCCTCGTTAGACAATAGTAGCAGAGATAAACCTTGATGACTGCCTCAAGATATTTCCAGGAATAAGTGAAAGTATAGTGGAAGAAGATCGGAACACAAGACCTTCAGATGTATTTTAAAAATAGAATAAAAGCGGGAGACAGCTCTAAGTTAATAAGTTAGGAAAAAAGTGGTTCAGATAGAGCGGTACCAAGATAAAGTAGTAGTCAAGTAACGACCGAGATACAAAGGAACTAGTGTTAGACGTACTGGTGGATATGTAAAGGAAAAAGATATCCCTTGAAAAATGAGACAGAGACATAGACCACGGAAGTTATCGGTATAGAATAGGATAAAGCAAGAGATGAAAGAATACTAAGGAAAAGGTTTGAAAGTTAAGTCGTGAAGGTGCAACAATGGTAGGAAAGAATACCTAGTAAGCGAAGACTAAAGTATAAGGTTTCTTGGTATTGGAATGAAACTAAAGGACTCTTACGTGTTAACTCACGTAAACCATATAAAGTACCCAGCCATAGTCTAAGTTGACCAAACCACTACGGGTTTGGGACGACCTTAGCCACGGGTATGGGTGGTTTGGTAGATTTGTATCATAGTATGAAATCGAGAAGGTAAGTTATTGCAAAGTTACAATTAGCATAGCGAGTGCGTCCTCAGGGTACGGTATACTTACATGTATTTAATTAACGACCATTGACCGCATTAGACTATAGAGAACAAGTCAGTGTGGAACACCGTAACCAGACTTAGTAGCAATGGAAATAAGGGTATGAAGAAAGTATGAACTGTAACTAGAACTGAAGCGCCAGCGTCTGCGTCTATAATAAGAAGTGCAGTTTAAGCGAAAGTATACATATAGTTAAGCTCATAGAGAAGCTACCAGAACCAACCTCCTTAGTACAACCCATTGGGTAGATAACAATAGTGAGCAAGAGGTACATAAAGAATCTGACCCTGCACTACAAGTTCCTTAAGTAAAAGTGGGAAAGCCTAGCCTAGTAATTATGCAAAAAAAGCTAGGAGAAGATTGAATTCTCAACAAAAAGACTCTTAGATATATCTTCTTGTAGATAAATATGAGAAGTTTAAACAATCAATAACCAGAAGGTGTGGGTGTAGAATGCAAAAATAGTGCCAACTCGGGACTGATAGCTCATAAATGTAACAAGCTGAACTAAGTAGATGATGACAGAAGATCTATGAATGAGATTCCTTTGATACATCATAAGTGTTGTAGCATGACCGTGGTGTAAAGAAACTAGCAGGAATTTTATGAAAACAAGACGAGGAATCCCCTGTCGATCAAGAATTCAAGAAGCATTAGGCATAAAATAGAAGTGAAGATAAGAGAAAGACTAAGGCGTGTTTATTAGAAAAAGATAAATGATCAATTTAACAGAAAATATTAGTCACTAAGTTATAGTGAACCTGGTTAACGTGAGTTAGTTACAGTAAAGTAAGAGCCTTATCAGATGGAAATAGAGATGGTTATGAGTATAAATTCAGTTTAAGCTGGTGGTATAGAAAGAGAGCCCGTAAACCCTCCGATCTATGGTAAAATCCCAAGTTTAAAAATGATTCGAGGACGATTTCTATTTAAGGGGGAAGAATTTGTAACGACCAGTAGTCTTTACTGCTGTACAGAGTGGTACTATTACATTGTGGGACGAATGTATCATAATATAAATTATGTTGGGAAACAAATACGCTCATGAAACGACTTTGAAGACAATTGATAAATTCCTCGAATTCCCGATATGAAACTGTTGAAAGTTCCACGCTGGATAGTCCGTGGCATTTGGGCCATAACCTTCTCATATGATCTCCGATTTTTATGAATTTTATATTTTCGGAAAGCTGAGATTGAGACCTACAACTTTTACGTTGAACTTTTTTCCAAATATGGACCATAAATTGGTCAAACATCGCAATTTCCACAGCTGCTATAGTAATTTCGAGAATTAACTAGAAATTGGGTGATGTGGCATCATCTCAACCAATCATTCCATCACAAAATCAACCCTTTTTGTCTATATAAAGCACACTATTCACCCTCTTCTTCACACATAAAAAGCGTGAGTGGTTAGGGAAGTTCTTCAATTTGTCTTCTCACTTTTCAAACAAAAATCAGCCCACTGTCTCGGCTTTTCTCAGCCGTGTCGCGACGCGCAAGTCTGTGCATCGAGACGTGAGACTATTTCTATATACAGAAGGGCTTTGTATCATTCTATATACATGTTAATTACTATAACACAAATGTAGAACATCATATAGTGATGATGATTTCAGAATGTATCCTACGACATGAATTCTAATCAAGTTGTCCTTTGAAGGTTATCGCAGGAACCACAAAATATTTCGACAAAGTGACGCTATGCTAGCGGAACTCCAAATATGTGAGTGGACACTCTCTTTCCCAGTTGATTTTTCATTTATGTTATTTAAACACAGACTTACTTTCATTATTTAGGGTGCTAGCCACATTTGATTTTCTGATGCTATTGAAAAGAAAATGTTTTATACAGTTTTGAGATTCAAAGCATGATTTTTATGTTTTCGAGGCATGGGGGAAAAACCCACCTCAGTATGTAACTTATGGATTAGACATATGACATGTGCACGTGTAGAGGACTTGGGGGACGACGATACGTAATGCCCCTAGATCCTAGTTTAGGACTTGGGATGACAGATCTAGATCCTAGTTTCAGTGTCAGGCAGTAGCATACATTCGCTCTCCTTACTCTAGTTCAGGGACAGGTAGTGGCATGCTTTGGGAGACGGTGATACGTAAGGCCCCACGATCATGGGTTTGCACTCCTGGCTCTAGTTAGGCGTATAAGGGGATGGCGATACGTAACGCCCACATGCTTCAAGTTTTCAACAGATATATACAGAGCTCAGTTTTCAGACACAGTTTCAGATTCAGTTTTCAAAAATAGTTTCCAGAGAAAAGTTTTCTAGAAAGTAAAGTTTCAGTATCATCGGTTTTGTTTTTTTTTAAGAAACTTTTAGCAAAGATTTTCATAAGGGTTTCTGGAGCGAGATCTATTTAGAGACAAAGAAAAGTTTGTAGAAAAAGATTTGATTTGATTTTCAAAATATGAGCTTTCATAAAGTAATTCAGTTTTCATTTAAATCGTCCACTCACTTAGATCGTTCAAATAATTTAACCCTCACTCCCGATTTTCTTTTTTTGCATGTATTCTTGAAGAATGAGCTCGGGAGGACGGATATTGATGTTGTCACTAGAGTATGGAGTCCACCAGGTCAAGTTAGGGATTGGGTCCAGTTCAGTCAGAGTTAGAGAGTGTTTATAACAATTATGCTATACAGTAATGGTCATATGTATATTGCGTTATAGAATTCATTGTCATTATTGAAATGTGTATTTAATCAGAATACTTGGTAGTAAGAGTATTATGCATACTTGGTCGATGAGTTGGGCTATGGTCCCATACATGGGTTTATATATAAGTGAGATAAGAATAGTAGTTGTCTAAAGTCAGAGGCTTATGGGGATAATACGGTCTATCCCCTTGTCGGTAACATCTTCCAGATCGGGGATGTTACAGTAATAACACGTCTTCCATAATTCCTTTCGGTACCTTGATTGATCTATCGGCAAGTAAAAGAATAGTTGAAGTTGGTTTTAACTCACCAATATTAAGTTGTTGGTAAACCAAAAATGGCAGCAAATTGACACTGGCTCCAAGATCAAGCAAATCATGTTAAATTTTTTGACTTCTAATAATACATGAAATAGTTGGACAATCAAGATCCTTGTATTTTAATGCATTATTGGTTGAGAGAATAGAACTTATTTATTCAGCTAGAAAAGTTTTATCTCTTACCTGATGTTTTCTTTTAAAGGTGCACAAGTCTTTCAGAAATTTGGCATAAGATGGTATATGTCGGATGGCATCTAACAAAAGAATATTAACCTTTACCTGTTTCAATATTTCATATATCTCCGGGGAATGATTCAATTTCTTTATTTTTAATGCTTGAGGAAATGGAGGTGCATGAGAAAAATTATTATCATCAACGATAGATAATGGTTCATCAAACCCTTCATTACCCTCTGAATCTAATTTATTTTCATCTTCGCAAGGTTCAAGAATAGGTTTTTGGATAACCTTACCACTACAAAGAGCAATAACAGACTTGACTTGGTCTATGTGTTGACTAACAGAACTACCTTCGTAAGGGTTTTGATGACTCTTGGGGTTTGGTTGTGGTTGTGCATGAAACTTCCACTTCTCATTAATGGTCAATGCAGATGTGATTTTAGAGAAAGTATCTTTCAGATCAATAAATGTTTGCACATTTTGATTATTGATGGCTTCGTGTTTCTCAATGAATGCATGCAAGATATCCTTAAGGGTTTTCCTAGGCGGTGGGACATATGGTACATAATTCTGGGAGTTTTGGAAATTTTGATGTACTTGTGGAGGTTGTTGCGATGATTGTGCTTGATTATCATTCCTCCAAATGAAGTTTGGATGGTTTATCCAACCAGAATTGTAGGTTTGGGAGTATAGATTTGGATTTGGCCTCTTGAAGGTGTTTATGGAACTGTCGTTTTTCATGGAGACACTCTTGCAGGGCTGGCAAGAATGGGCAAACTTGTGTGACATGTTCATTAGGATTACAAATTTGACATGTGACTTCTTGAATCGACTTGACATGATCAATCTTCCTCATTTCTAATGCCTCAATGTTTTTGGCCAGGGATGCATATTTAGCAGAAAGGTCATGATCTTCCTTAAGGTTAAACATGCCTTTACCAGATGAATGTGGTTTTACAGACGACTCATAAGTGCCAACTGTGTCCCAATGTTGTGCATTATCTGATATGTGTTCTAGGTAATCTTGTGCATCTTCGGGACTTTTGTCCCTAAACTCATACTTGTCTACTTTGGGGTGTTAAACCCTTATAGAAGTAGGAAACCAGCCTCCATGTTTCAAACCTGTGATGTGGACAAATATTCAACATCTCTTTAAATCTCTCCCAATATTGATAAAGTGTTTCCCCCGACTCTTGTGTAAAATTTTTGATTCTCCTCTTTAAGGAGATTTTCCTGTGATGGGGAAAGAATTTTTTCAGAAATTGCTCTTGCAAATCATCCCATGTACTGATGGATTCTGACCTAAGGTTATACAACCAAATTTTAGCTTTATCCTTTAAAGAAAAAGGAAAAAACTTAAGTCAAACTACATTCATACTGTAATTTTGATCAGTGCAAGTATTACATACCTCTTCGAATTCACTCAAGTGCTGATAAGGATTTTCAGATTCAAGACCGGGAATGTAGGTAAAAGTTGGATGATACCTGATTTGAAATTGAAACGTGATGCATTTGGGGAGAAAACAATGCAAGATGGTGATATTGTCCTGGTGGGATTCATGAATTATCTACGTTTCCTAGGATGATTATGATCGCCATGTTAAGACTCACTCTCTACGTGATCAACTGGATATTCATCTCGGCCTAATGAATTTTCATTTGGATTCTCGACCATTTTGACTGATGATGAAGGTGATAGAGACTCTATGTTTAATCTACTACTAGACGATCGAGACAAATGTTTCATGCAATCTAAATGCAAACTATATGTTAAAATTTACAAATGCAACACTTACTAAAAGAAAACAAAAACAAGTGAAAAAAAAAATCTAAAAAAAAAACAAAAGAAAATGCAAGGATGTAAAATTATTATTCTATATAATAAATTATATTCCCTGGCAACGGTGCCAAAAACTTGACACACTCAAAAAGTGATTCTTTACTCTCAAGTATAAAAGCGTCGAAGTAATAAAATATCTGGTAAGTCCGGGGTCAATCCATAGGGAATAGATTTAGTAAAATAAAATAATAATTCGAGTAAAAATAAAAAGATTGAGTTGTTTGAAGTGATTGAAAATTTTAAATTAAACTGCAATAATAAAATAAAATATCGGGGGTTAAGGGATCCACTTTTAATATTTCAAATTTAGAAATCTCACTTTTTATAATATATAAATTGTCATTATTACCCAATTAATTTATTTCGGGAATTATTTATGTCAAAACATATAAAACTAGCCATAAAGGCGGTGATATTATTTGTTTATAACAAGTCCAGTAAAGTACTCAATTATGTCAAATAAATAAAACCAGCCATATAGGCGGTAACAAAGTTTGTCAATAATTAATTCAGATTTAAATTAAATATTAATCATTTGATTATAATTTATATTTTATAATATAAGTGAGATTAATAAATTTTCATATTAAAAGCTTCTCATTTTTACCCCAGTAGAATGAAATTAGCTACTCATGATTTGAATAAAAACACATATAATTTTATTACTGAAAGAAAAAAATTACAAAAAATAAAATAATTCATCAAACACTTGGTGTGTGCTACTTATACACATTTTTTTTACTACTTCTCATGTTTATTTTACCCTTGTTATCACCATGTTCATTCTTCAATAATCTTTATCAACTAACAACAGCCCCTACATGTCATATAATACTTGGCCATCCCTTAAGCTTTGAGGAAAATCGGGATTTTGCCAAATGAAGCTCATTGTATGTGTGTATAGTCATAGGATGCTAAGAAAATGAATGGTAGCTTTTCTATCTTAACCAAAATGTAAATATGAATTTCTAGGGTACTTAAGATGCAATTTGGGGCTTCAAAAATTCTGCCCAAAACTGAAATTAAGAAGAGAAAGGAGTTAAGAAGCTTACTTTCACGAAGAATGAGGTAAGAGTCTTCATTGGTTGCTTGAGAAATGGAGAGAAGCTCAAAGATTGGTAAAAGGCTTGAGAAAGCTTCCTTATTAATGTTTTTTATATTGAAAAAGATAAAGTAATAGTACTCTTTATATAGACAAATGAGGGGCTGATGTTATTAATAAAATGATAAAAAAAATCAGAAAAATGTAGTAATTTCTAGAGCAGTCACGAGTTTTACTGTTCATGCGACTTTTTCTTGTATTTTCGACCTAGTTCGAGTCCGAATTTAGGAAAATATTAAACATAGAAGTTGTTGGAAATGGTCTGATTTTTTTGATGATATAAAATTCAAAAATATCGGAGATCGTATAAAAAAGTTAAGTCTTAAATATGAAAGAGTTGTCTGTTGACTCAAATAAATAGTAAAAGTGCTGAATCTGAAAATTTATCTAGGACCTCCGAACAAGATTCCTAAGGTGTGAAACTTTTTTTTTATAGGTTTCATGCATAGTGATTCACTCTACCGAGTATGACAGGTCCGACTAGGGTGTTACAGAATAAGAGTTATTCTCGTATATATTAATCAATTGAGATTGTCTCGATCTATCATGTAAATACTTGAGCTACCCTACGGCGGTACTTACTTGTGGGTTGATAGATTTCTGTGGCATAGTAATTCTCATAGGTTTCTAATTTATTATACATGGTTCATGCATCATGTTTAATTTTATGCCTAAATATTTGATAATTTTAATATGCGATGAATGGATTTTAAATGCATATTTACTTTATTTTATTTCAGCTATGATTTCTCCAATAATTATTATTCTCTCTAATGACAAATTGATGGGAGAAAATTTTGTTAAATGGAAAAGTAACATGAACGCCATTTTGGTCTGTGAAAACCTTAAGTTTGTCATGACAAAGGAATATCCTCCCGAGCCAGCCAGAAACTCTGGCCAAACTGTGTGCGATATCTACCAGAAATGGGTCACAACCAATGAGAAAGCCAACTGCTACTTGCTAGCGGGGATGTACGAGGATTTTTCTCCAAAGCATGATCATATAGCTATAATATCTTTGATGATTGAGTCATTACAGGGTATGTTCAGGCAGCCTTCGGAATGGCAGCGTCATGAGGCTATGGTTTCAACGATGACCACTAGGATGAAGGAAATGACATCAGTCTGAGAGCATGTCTTAAGGATGATGACCAACCCCAGCACGGTCGAAACTCATGGAGCTCATATTGACAAGCATAGCCAGGTGACCATGATCATGGAAACTCTTCTTAACAGTTTCCTATAATTTAAAATCAACAATGTCATGAACAAGTTGTCTTGTACTTTGACTCAGCTGCTAAATGAGCTCACCCATTATGAGTCTATGCTGGTGGATCCTCGTAAGCCCAGTGGAGAGGCAAATATTGCTAAATCTTCTAAATCTTCCAAGAATAAGAAGAAACACACTGGGAAAGATAAGGCAAAGTCTATGAAGAATAACAAGAAAAGCTCCAAGGATGATATGCCTAAGGGAAATTGTTTCAATTGCAACAAGGATGGGCATTAGAAAATGAACTGTCTTAAATAGCTTACTGAGCTGAAAGAGAAGAAGGCTACAACTAAATATGATTTACTTGTTATCGAATCTCTATTAGTGGAGGATGATAAATCCGCATGGATTGTTGATTCTAGAGCCACTAACCATGTTTGTTCTTTAAAGCAGCTACTTAACTATGGAGGTGTAGGACACAGAAATCGACAACGCTGTTCCAGGCTCGCGGCCCGGTCGGGAGTACGGAGTAGCCCGCGGGGGACTAAACTGGAGAATAAAGGAGTCGACACCCAGCATGAACTGGGAAATGATTTAAGGCCGCACTCACCCCTCGCAATGGAAGACCTCAAACCGTTGGGTTCAGAATGGTCCCTTACTTATGCCACTTGTAATGAACGGATTTATGCGATAATATAACCGAGTCTACGCAACATACATACGCAAAAATAACCTATATCAAAGTTTGCATACAACATATATCTAAGTTCGCATGCATAGAAGTAAATCGACATAACGGCAAGCACATAATTCACAAACAATGAAGCACAATAATATAACTAATAACAACTATGAAGGCATTAATAATGAAAGCGAGCATGCAATCCCATGAACATATCGAATAAATAAATGCGAAAATATAAATAATTGATAAAAGTAAAAGAGAGGCGATAATGAAATGATATGGTTAATTACGTAATGCAAAAGGAATGACCAAATAGGCAAATATGCATGAAACATGGTAACAGAAACTGTCCAGTACATGCGCGTTCATGTAGCGTTCGTGAACACGTTCGAACAGTAAACAGAATGTCTGCATTCATATAGCGTTCGAAAACGTGATCGAATGGGATAAGACCTGATCCATGGTAAAACAAAATGAAAACGCGTTCGTGTAATGTTCGATAACGCGTTCGAATGAGAATGAGATAGAATGTCCACATTCGTATGGCGTTCGAAAACACGTTCGAACGGGAGAGGACCGAGAGCATGCGTTTGAGTACCGTTCGGGAACGCATTCGTGATCGGCGTAAACACACGCGTATAACGCAAGCGCACGTATCGTTCAAGTAGTATAAAAAGTATCGATCCCACGATGACTTAATACCTAAGCTATTAATTTTATGAGGTCAAATGATTACTAGTATCTAACAGGTTGTTTGATTGATTTCAAATGGTGACGATTCTAAATTTAAAAACAAGTAAATAAAATTGTTCGAAAGTAGGTTTTAAGAAAATTCAATATTAAAAACTATCTAGGGTTGTGATTTCTTCCAATATCATTTTAAAAATGAAGTGGTTATCTTAAATTTGGGTAATGTATTGATTTATTAAACTGAAACACTAAATTATGTAAAAGCCTCTTCCGATGGTCAATTACAAATACCTAGTATAATCCAATTGAACCATATGTCTATGTCAACCAAATTACCTAGATTTATTAAGATTAAGTTCCAATTTGGCTACCCTCGCCCGACAGGTATATTCCTATCCTGTAAGGAAATCTATTAAAGGGTTATCTATCCTCAAGGAAGATCGTGGGCTATTGAGTCTAAGGTCTTAAACTTAAAATCTCTATGTCTAGTTCATTTTAAGTTTACCTAGTCAATTTTATTAGTGGCCAATTAATAAAAAGCATTAAGTTTAAGACTCAATAAATAAATCTTTATATTACCCAAACTATAATCTAACCCCTTATAAACCGGTGATATTAGATTTCATCACAACCCTAGATAACTAACTTAGTTACAACACATAGCTAGGGCTGGTAAAAACTTAAAAGACATAAAGTAAAATTACTAAAAAGTAAATGCGGAAAGATAAATGCAATAAAATAAAATGCTAAGGTAAAAGGAATTAACTTCTACTAATTACTATTTAGATATCTCCCATAATATAATATATATACTTGTGATAATTTTCCCAACCAGCCATATAGGCGGTAACCTGATTAAATCAAATTAAGTTCAACCAGCCATTAAGGCGGTAATATTTGTCCATAAACCAGCCATAAAGGCGGAACCAAAATAAACCAGCCATAAAGGCGGAACCAAAATTAACTTGCCATATAGGCGGAACCAAAATTTAATTACCAACCGACCAATCTGGTTGTATCCTTGATTAGTCAGGTTTAAACCAGATTAAATGAATTACCAACCGACCAATCTGGCGGTATCCTTTTTAAGTCAAATTTTAAATAGTTTATATATTATATTAAAATGAGATTACTCTAAATAGCAATAGTAAAAGAATTACCTTTCACCCTAGCAAAGGGAAGTTACCTCCTCATGGTAATAGTAAAAACTGTAAAAAATAAAGAAAGTAAATTACTATTATTACAAAACGTAATTAAAATTTATTACAAAACTTAAATTAAAAGAAACTAGAGAGAGAAACTCCCTATTTACATCAAAGAAATGAGAGAGAATGGTACAACTGAAACTGAAATCTCGAGCTCAATTTATAGGCCTAGGTGGGCTCTGGGCGTCGCGACGCGCATAGGTTTTTGACACGCGTTGGCTTGGCTTTGCGAGATCGTGACACGTGGCACTGTTATATCGGCAGTTGACTTTTTGATATCGGCAACATGTGATGGCGACACGTGTCCAGGTGCACGTTAGCGTGATCCGCTAAGATTTTGACACGTGGCAGGTGCATTTCAGCGTAGATGATGATTATCGGCATCTTAGGATGATGACACGTGGCAGGCGCACGTTATCATATCTTCTGTGATGGTGACACGTGGCACGACGCACGTTAGCAAAGTCAACTTTTCAGATTCTGACACATGGACCAGGCGCACGTTAGCAATGACTCGGCGCACGTTAGGCGTCGCGTCGCCAAGGGTTTGGGCGTCACGAAGCGCCCAAAATTACGAAAATGCCTTTTTTCCAATTTTCACTGTTTTGGCCCAAATCACCTCCAGAATGTCCTGAAACTTTATTTATCTACAAAATAACACAAAACACATCAAAATATTCACAAAACTCAAGAAACTATACAAAATATTAAGTTAAATGAGTGGGAAATAATGATAGATTTACCACTCATCAGTTCGAATGGATAGAGACAGAATGTAGACGTTCGTGTGGCGTTTGAGAATACGTTCAAACGATATTACTAAAGTGGCGTCTAAAATGACATAAACATATGCAGGAATGAACAAATACATGATATAAGACCTCGTTACCTAGTTGAACATATTTCACATTCAATCAAGTGTACTTTGTCTGGCGCGGCAAAACATCGTGGTAAATGTAGCCTTTAGGCTTTTTACCCCACAAAATGGAGGACCTTTAATCGACATGATTAGCCCATGCGCACTAGGTTACAATGCATGAATAAACAGAAACATAATGTGCGAAAATTAAAAAACGGAATAATAAAAAGGCGCGGTAAAATATTGTGGTAGAGGTTGCCTCTTAGGCTTTTTCTCCCTCAAAGAGATGACCTTTAAACCAACGTAATTAGCCCATGCGCATCAAGTAAAAATATGTGAACAAACAAAATAATGATATGGGACCTTGGATGCCCGATTGAACATATCTTACGTTCAATCAAACATACCTCATCCGGCGCGGCAAAACATTGTGGTAAAGCTAGCATTTAGGCGTTTCCCTCGAATAGATGACCTTTAATCCAACTTAGTTAAGCCCATGCGCATCAAGTGACAATATGTGAATAAATAAAATGATAACATGCAGAAAATAAATGACGGGATGACAAACACAAGCAATAGATGAACAAAAAAATAAATAATAAAACTAAACACGCGCTTAAGAGTTTCTCAAGCGGTACGTGGACTTGTTTCCCAAGTACAGACCGCACTAGCGTCCATTCGGATTCGGCTACAGAATTTACATCTGGGTTTCCATCCGATATACCAGGAGAGATAGAACAAAATCATTCATTCCACAACAATAACATACATGAACCAACAATACGCATGCGAAGAAATACTACTAAATAATTAAAAAAAATGAATGAGAATAAATAAAACGGTGCCCTCAGGTCTTACCTTTTAAGTCGCCTCTTGGAAGTGCTTTACGCGGCCGTCGGAAGGGTTAATGCTTCGCAACTCCTCCGGTTCACTGCTTTTCTTCGTCGCCTCGCTGTTTTGGGCTACTGTTTTCTCTATTTTTGATGCTATTTTTACTGTTTTTGCTGCTATTTTTACTGTTTTTGATGCTGTTTTGGACTACTTTAAAGTGCAGTTTTTTTGGTGAATTGGGGGGGCTGTTTAGGGTGCAGTTTTTGGTGATTTAGGGGCTGTTTAGGGCTATATTTTGTTGCTGTTTGCGGTGGTTTAAGGGGGATTTTAGGGCTGATTTTTGTTGCTGCTTGCGGTGGTTTAAGGGGGATGTTTTGGGTGTGATTTTCGGTAATGTAGGGGGGTTGTTTTGGGTGTAATTTTCAGTGATGCAAAATGTGGTTTCTTGTTTTGTTTATTCGGCTCGGGGCTGAATTTCGTTCCGCCGAGGCTGCTTGGTTATTCGACTCGGGGCTGGATTTCGTTCCGCCGAGGCCACTTGTTTATTCGACTCGGGGCTGGATTTCGTTCCGCCGAGGCTGCTTGGTTATTCGACTCGGGGCTGGATTTCGTTCCGCCGAGGCCACTTGTTTATTCGACTCGGGGCTGGATTTCGTTCCGCCGAGGCTGCTTGGTTATTCGACTCGGGGCTGGATTTCGTTCCGCCGAGGCCACTTGTTTATTCGACTCGGGGCTAGATTTTGTTCCGCCGAGGCCACTTGTTTATTCAGCTCAGGGTCGGGTTACGTCCCACCGAGTCGGCTTCTTTGGACTGTGGATGTAATATTCCCCCAGAGCCAAATATTTCTTTCAGCTCGGGGTCGGGTTACGTCCCACCGAGTCGGCTTCTTTGGACTGGGGATGTAACATTCCCCCAGAGCCAAGTCTTTCTTTTAGCTCGGGGTCGGGTTACGTCCCACCGAGTCGGCTTCTTTGGACTGGGGATGTAATATTCCCCCAGAGCCAAGTCTTTCTTTCAGCTCGGGGTCGATATACGTCCCACCGAGAGACTTATCATCGGCATGGGATCAGAGCATCTCCCATATGGTCGGCCCTCTATTGGTCTGGGGAGGTGACATTCCCCCATAGCCAAATGTTCTTCTCAGCTCGGGGTCGGGTTACGTCCCATCGAGTCGATCGTCATCAGCATAAGGGCAAATCATTTTCTCCACGGGTAGATATCGGGATCCTCGTTGACTGAGCACATGAAGGTGGCAGGAAGGACCAGATTTGCAGCCAATGCATTTTTCTCTGCGGTTCCTGGAGTGACCACCGACGGAATCATCGGCACACCATCTTTTTTTATAGTTCCCGGCATCAACTCGCAAACTCGTTGTTACCGAGAACTAGGGGATAGATATTGATGGTGTTTTTTAAGCACTATGATATTTAAGCAGTACGGCATGGGTAAAAAAGGGAACTCTCTTGTTTAATACCGATCCGACCATATGAGTTAGGGGCCGAGCGCTTATGATCGGTAACCCGACCACTTAAGATCGGATGACCGGGTATTGTCAGATCGACAGCAGCATTCTCAGTTCAAAAGACTATCATGACCGACCTCATGAAGACCGACCAGATAGCGAGATATGCTCCAGAGATAAGTTATCATATTCTTATGGGGTAAGGGGATAAGTTATCCTATTCTTATGGGGTAAGGAGATAAGTTATCCTATTCTAATAGGGTATGAGGAAGTGAATATAGTTTTTGACTAGGAATCCTTATGGGAAAGGGAAATTGTTTCAACTAGGAAGTTCTTGTACAAATAGGAATATGATTTCTACAATATTATAAATAGAGGAGCAGAGTATGAGAAACAAGTTGAGAGCATTGAGAATGAAGATCAGAGTCAAGATCAAAATCATTACCATCACACTTGTAAACACAAGAGATATCAGAGAAGCATATCTCAGTAATAAAAGTATCATCCTTTTTGTGCCCGTGGACGTAGGTCAGACCAAGATCCGCCGAACCATGTTAAATCTCCTTGTTGATTGGTGTATTTATTTGTCTTTTGCTAAATTTGTTTTTGGTTCCCCCTTAACCAAACAAATTCACTATTGAGGGAGGATTGTCTCGGGAGTAATATTCTCATATTGCCCCTGAGACCAAAATCAGCCGTCAACAAGTTTTATAAACCCATTTCTTTTTGTCTAAACATTAAGCCATAGTTTCATTGATAAGCAAGCTGCAAGAATCAAAGTTCATTGTTCCTTCTTACTTCCCATCTCTTCTTCTAGATCCACCACTGACGGCGTAAACACACACGTATAACGCAAGCGCACGTATCGTTCAAGTAGTATAAAAATATCGATCCCACGAGGACTTAATTCCTACTGTTGTTATTAATTATTGAATCTATTTATTTACAAATATCTAATTAAAGGGAGAATAGAATTGATTGCTTGATTGATTTGGTTGATTGAAGATTTTACAAAATAAATAAATAAAAAGATAAAAGAAAATACTAAGGAAAATAACAGATAAAAAGATATTAAGGTTGTGAATTCTTTTAATATCATTTAAAAGATGAAGTGATTATTTTATGTTTGTGTAATAAATCAGTTTACTAACCTGGAACACTAAATTATGTAAAAGCCTCTTCCGATGGTCAATTACAAATACCCAGTATAACCCAATTGAACCATATTCCTATGTCAACCACATTACCTGGATTCATTAAGTCTAAATTCCAATTATGGCTACCCCCCCCCGCCGACAGGTATATTCCTATCCTGTAAGGAAATCTATTAAAGGGTTATCTATCCTCAAGGAAGATCGTGGGCTATTAAATCTAAGGCTGAAACCTAAAATCCCTATGTCTAGTTCATTTTAGATTTACCATATCAATCTTATTGGTGATCAAACAACAAGAAGCATTAAGCTTAAGACTTAATAAATAAACCTTTAAATTACCCAACTATAAAATAATCCCTTATAAACCGGTGATATTAAAAGTCATCACAACCTCTAATTAACTAACACATAATTAGGACTAGTAAATTCATAAAAGTAAAAGACATAAAGTAAAAAGCTGAAAAATAAATTACAATAAAATAAAATACTAAGGTAAAAGGAATTACTTTTACTACAACTAATTTAGATATCTCCCGTAAAATAATATATAAACTTGTGATAATATTACCAACCGACCATTCTGGCGGTATCCTGATTAAGTCAAATTAAGTCCAACCAGCCATTAAGGCGGAACCAAAAATAAATTTACCAACCAACCAGTCTGGCGGTATCCGTGATTAGTCAGGTTTAAACCAGATTAAAATTAAATTACCAACCGACCAATATAGCGGTATTCCTTATTAAGTCAATATTTTAAATAGTGAATATATTATTTTTAAGGGAGATTAATCTAAATAGTAACAGTAAAAGAATTACCTTTCACCCTAGCTGGGGAAGTTACAACATCATGGTGAATAGTAAAAACTGTAAAAAGTAAAAAGTAAAAATTAAATTACTATTATTACAAAAAGTAATTAAAATTATTTACAAAACTAAAAATAAATAAAAAAAATAAAAATAAAAATTCTAGAGAGAGAAACTCTCTCAAGAGAGAGAAATCAAGAGAGAGAGAGGTGTGTAAAATTCTGAAATTTCGCGCTGAATTTATAGGCAAATTTTTCACTGTTCCAGAGTCGCGACGCCAAGGAGTTCAGCGTCGCGACGCTGGATTTGTCGACGTGGCACGCTGAGAAGGCGACACGTCATCAAGGCGGCTGACTGTTCACGCGACACGTGTCAAGGCGGCTAATTCTCAATTATTGTGATGACGTCATTGATGATGTCATGCTGACGCGGCGAAGACGTGGCGATGACGTGGCATGACGTGGCGTGGCGGCTGACTGTTCACCTGTCGGCACAATAGGATTACGACACGTGGCGACACGTGTCAAGTTGTGATTGGCTGAGGCTGACGTGGCAAGTTGACTCAGTTGACCTGCTGACGTGGACGATGATGTGGCATGACACGTGGCAAGGTTGACTTGTTGACCGATGATGTGGCTGATGACGAGGCGACACGTGTCAAGTCTGAGTGTCGGCAACATATGATGATGACACGTGGCACGGCGCATTTTAGCAGATCGGCTGTGATGGTGACACGTGGCACGGCGCATTTTAGCAAAGTCAAAACTTCTCAAATTGTTGACCGTTGACCAGGCGCATGTTAGCAGATTCGGCTCACGCTAGGCGTCGCGGCGCGCAGTGTTTCAGCGTCGCGACGCGCAGAAGACTAAAATATCCCTGTTGACGCATTTTTGTCCGGTTTTGCCTCAAATTGCCTCCAATGCTGTCCAAACTTTATTTATCTGCAAGATAACAATAAAACACATCAAAACGTTCATAAAACTCAAGAAACTATACAAAATATTAAGTTAAATGAGTGGGAAATAGTGATATAAATACCACTCATCAACCACCATCGGACTTCGTCCTCGGTTTTCATACAAACACAAACTTTCTTCTCTCTAACCACATACTTAACATGAAATCCAATACCAATACCCTGCTCTGTTTCTTTTGTTCTATTATTTTCCTCCAAAGATGGTGATGGTGATGAAGATGCAGAATTAAACAAGGAAGACGTGCGTTTTTTTAGGGATTTGAGTTTCAATTTTTTTCTCTTTTTGTTTGCCATGAACCAGGTGATCCATTAGTGGTTCAATATAGGGATGGCAGGAAAATCCGGACCCGATCAAATCTGGTCTAGCCCGGGTCTGGGAATTTTTTGTTAGAGCCATGTTTTGGGTCCGACAAAGTTTAGGTAAAAATATTCGAGCTGTTTTTATAAATACAAAATAAAATTTTTAATTTTAAAAATATTGAAATTCTTAATTTTTTTTCTTTCAAGTAACAAAAAATAAAAAAAATAATTGTTTTTTCAAAAATAAAAAATTATTTTCTAAAACGCCCTACTCGGCTCGACATCATCCAGCTCGAGGCGGAGCATGATAATGCTTGGGCCTGGCCCGACCTGTTGTCACACTTAATTTAATAGGTCTTGTCGCACTTGGAAAGCACCACTTTTTATATCGATTCAATCAATTTAAAGATAAAAGGGTTTATCCGAACTAACCAAAAGACCGAATAGCAAGTTTATTGGTCGAACTACTCCGGTCGATATGATTCGACAATCGAAAATGCAAAACATATAATCATAGATATAGATAGTAACAAATTGCATTTTCAAATATTTTAGGTATAAGAAATCCAATCCAAAACTGATAGTCAATATTCAATATAGGATACCTATACATAATTGAAAAAATGTGGTATGTTTTTATATTTTGAATAGATCGAAAATTTAAGTATCTAATACCGAGCACAATAACAAAAATATTAAAAAAAATAGTAACCTACTAATGAATATTTGATATCCGATATTCAATCTCCCATCTATTATCAAAATTTTCATTTCCTTGGTTTTTTTCTAAGAAATGTAATTTTTATTCTTATTATTTAGTTTATAAAGTCTTCACATACAAAAAATTCAAAAGGAACAAGTTAAATGCCTAAAAGGGGCGAAAAATCCTCCATCCACACAATATAAACAGAACTACTTGTACCATATTTAGCACAAGACTATCCGTTTCGATGTCTAAATTTACTATTTTGCAATTTTTATACGATTATTTTTTGAAAATTCGCAATAAGGTTCAAAAACAAAAATGGTAAATTAGGTTAATAGCCACCAGGCGGACCTTCAGCTTTAACAATTTGTTTTCACAACCAAAACAGACGAAACAAAAACGTATTTCTTCTACACTAGATTTATATAAGAAATAATAAACGACAATATTATCCTAAAAAGGCAAAAATAAAGCCAAATGGTTTCGTACAGAGCGGACGATGACTACGATTATTTGTTCAAGGTGGTGCTGATCGGCGACTCCGGCGTTGGAAAATCGAACCTTTTGTCGAGGTTCACGCGCAACGAGTTTAGTCTCGAATCGAAGTCCACAATCGGCGTCGAGTTTGCTACTCGGAGTATTCGTTGTGATGATAACATCGTCAAGGCTCAGATTTGGGACACCGCTGGCCAAGAAAGGTACTTTTTTATTTTTATTATTTGCTTTTTTAATCTCTAATTTTATCTGTTATTTTAGTTTTTATTTTACGATGTTTTTTTTAATTGGATTTGTTTTAGAATTGTTTTGTTTTTTGTTTTTTGTTTTGTGTTTTGTGTTATTTTTTTTCAAATTTGGCCTTCAAAAATTGCTTAAAAAAAATTGCACCCACTGTAGAATACGCAGTCATATCTGATTTGCTAGAACAACCCCAATGATAAAACATGATTCGGTAATCCATTGTTTAAGGGGGCAAAAACAATAGAAGCGCACTATATGATTGTTACAGTGTCACGCTAATTGTGCCATTTTGGCGCAAATGATCAACCCTGTGCCAAACCCCACCCAGCACCATTTTTGGCACTCAGTTGGGATGTCCTTATCATGATGCTATTTCCACCCGTACAGAGTTTGCTTGAAGGGAAAAAAATTACTCTTTTCATAATAATTGCATAACTAAATGCACTAAAATTCGCTATTTTGCTTTTTTGTTTTTGGTTTTCTGATAACTCTTATGTATAATGAGTTTTGTTGATGATGGTTTTTCACCCCGAGAAAGTTCAAATACTGAGGAGGGGTAGAATGAGGTTTGTATCTAGCTAAGAGAGGATGATAAAGGTCTAAGGGCCCAGATAGGGTGAAGTCAGCCAGAGGAGCTTGACTCCACAATACAGAGTTCTCCCAAGGGCAGAGTAAGCTGAGGACGAAGTGAGTTGTTGATCTGACCTGACCTTTCAGCAAAAGATGGCCCGTTTCTATAACAAGAGGGTCCGGGTGCGAATCTTTCATCTCGGGGACTTGGTCTTAAGGCGATTCACCCTAAATACAAGGAAGCTCGGAGAAGGCTCATTGGGAGCTAAATGGGAAGGGCCTTACAAGGTTGTCGAGGTCATCAGGTCGAGTGCCTATCACTTGGAACAGCTGGACGACACCAAACTCAAGAAGCCCTGGAAAACAGAGATGCCAAGAAGGTATTTTCAGTAGAGCCTCTCTTGAAATGACCCACAAAGAGTTGTAAGAATGACAGTAGATCCCAAAAATATAAATAAGGTTTTTCCTTTTTGAATAAAAACTTATACTTTTATACGCTTGTTTGTTATTTAGATGTGAAAGACTTATTTGATAGTCTTGTGAGGTACTTATGGTTATCATTACCAAAAGAGCACACCCCCATGGAACACTAGCCCTAGTGCATTATCAAACATCCCAGGCCGGAACGTCAGTACCCGACGTTTTGCACCTTCGAAAACCGAAGACATTAAAGACCTGCGTGGTGTTTGGCGCCTCAAGTATCCATAACACGCTCGGCGGGAGAGTCGACGTGGCTTTCTGGTGCCCCATGGTAATCATAGCACGCATGGAGGGAAGACATTGCGAGGTACTACGGTACCCTTGGGTTTGCATAGTATGGGGAAGGATATTTCCCGTTATGGCGTTTGCCGCCTGTAGAAAGTCTTGGAGGTGCATTGCACGGGCAAGGACCACAGGCCTCTGTGGCGTTTGTGGCCTCGGGATTTTCCTAGCATGAGGAGGGATAATGTCCCCATGGCATTGGCCGTCCCTTTTTTGGATCCGTAGGAGCATAGCACAAAGAAGGCTAGAAGGCCTCCGTGGCGTTTGCAGACTCGGGGCCTACCTAGCACGAGGGGAAATTCCCCCATGGTGTTGACCGCCCCCTGATCCGTAGCTCGGTTCGCCGGGACATTTGGACTGTGAGGTTTAAAATTGTTGTTTTAGGAAACTTGGGGTAGGAAGCGTTCTCAGTTACCACAATGTTTTTGGGTCAGAACGGAGTGTGATATGTCACCCGCTACACTTGTCATTTTTGTTTTGATTTTGTGCAATATGGTATGGGACGTCATTACCGATGTTTGTGGGGATGGTCGGAGATTGAAAATCTTCCCTCAAGCTCTTTATAGATTATGGCTTCTAATGGCTCAGAGTTGCATTTGTTCCGCCAAGGCCATATTATTGAATGAACATTCCCTTGTGGCCAAGTGGTTGCCATGGCTCGGGGTCGGGAATGTCTCACCGAGGCCTTGTTATGTTCGTTGGCATGGGGTCGGAGTTTCTCCCTCATGACCTAGCTTGAATGGCACAATGAAGGACTATTACCTTGTGGCCAAGTGGTTGTGATGGCTTGGGACGGGATTCGTTCTGCCGGGGCCTTATTATCCCGGATGGCATGGGGTCGGAGTATCTCCTCCACGGCCATGCTGAGGTAGAACCACAACATGGGGTCATCCGGATGTAGCACCGAGAACGTCGCGGTCGGGTCCACTAAGAGAAGATCATTGGGCAGCCATGGCCTTTGGGTGGAAATTTGCTTCGTCAGGCCATCCTGATATTTTCAGAATAAAAATCGAGATGATGCACCCAACCTCGGTTTTTCGGCTAAGCGCCAACTAGTCTCGACTCAAGTCGGCTCGAAGAGTGGATGAAAGCCTCAGGGCATCATACTGTTTTGCAGAAGGTCGGGGATTGAAGTGTTGAAGGATGCCATAGGGCATCGAGACGAAATGCATAATCCATCAAGGCATTGCAGTGGTGATTAGTATTAGTTGGCCTGCTCTGGATGAGTTCAGGAGGGGTCAGCCTGTCAATGTGCTCGGGCATCAATATGTGGGTCAGTTAGGGAAATTATATTGGTTGTATTACCGAGTCAGTATTAAGTTTGATCATTGTAAGTTGCGAAAAATATACCAAGTATTAAAGAGGGAAAAGTGCCCTAAATTGGGCCTTTGCTCCATGTGTGCTTCGGTGTTAAAATACAATTACACAAAGTACAAAAAGAAAAATTTCTTTTATTCATTATGATATTTACATTGTGAGCCCCCTTAGGATTTCCCGTGGGGGGAGGCCAGTGGAAAGAAGTAGAAGGGCCAAGAATATCTTTAGCCGGCGTAGGAGCAGCAGAAGTTGAGAGGCCCGAAGCGTCTTCGCTAGGAAGAGGCACTGAGGATAGAGGAGTTGGATCAAGTACGGACCCAGTGTCTTCATGAGTTGTGCCAAAAGTTTCATCGAGAGATATTTCCTCCTTTGCAACTTGGAGGACCTTCTGAAGCTCACTTAGGTCTAGGTTAGGGTATGTTTCCCGGATCAGCTCCAAGGACTCCTCCAAGCCCTCGACCCTGGTGTCGGCCTTGGCATCCTCGATCCATTTCTCAAGGTTGGCTTGAAGATCATTCAGCTCAGCACGGGACATGGTTAGTTCTTCTTGAGACTCGGCCAACTCATCTTTGGCCCTGATCAACTCGGTTTTGTTGTAGTCCTGATCCATCTCGGCAGCTACTGTCCTTGCCTGCTGCAACCCGAGCTCGGAGGATTTGGAGGCAGCTTCAGCACGGGCCTTGTCCCGCTCTTTTCTTGCAAACTGGAGGGCTTGACGAGAGGCTTAGGATTCGTCTTTCACTTCATCTATCCTCTTAAAGAGCTCCTGCTCCCTCTCAGTGAACATACTCTGTAGCCTCTGAGCTTGGCCGCCCTCGGCCATGGTGCTGGCAAGCACATCCATGTTGGTGGCCAACAAATATTTCAACTGCACAGGTAAAAGAACGGGTCATTTTGTGTACATGTAGTGAAAGTAAAAGACCAAGTTACAGGGGATTACCTTCGCTTGGAGGCGACATTTTGGAGGACCTCCTTGGGGGAGATGCTCTCGTAAGCCAGAGCTTGGTCAATGTCCACTTGCTGGGACTTGAAGTTGATGGCCAGAATAAGATGGGCCAGCCCTTCCCAAGCATTCTTTGGCAGGTCTTCCACCCTCAGGTTGGGAACTGATGCTTTCCTGGCACTAGAAGTCCTCGGCCATTTGCCTCGAGAGCTTCACCAGATGTCTATCCCCGACCTGATGGAAGCGTCTTTTTTGGTGCCAAGGGGGCGCAGTTGGCATCTGTGGTGTTTCGATAGATGTTTGAGTTTGTCGGGGTGGTGTATTGGCGATTTGAGATGGTGAAGCAGGAGTCAACATTAGTCCCTTGTGTTTTTGTGATAGGGGAATAGGTGTGGTGAGTCGAGTGCAGTGTTTTAAAAAGCGGTCAAGGCGGCCGCCTCGAGGCGCCGCGTCGCTACCTCACGGCGACGGCGCGTTGAGGCGGCCGCTTCTTGCGGTTTCTTCAATTCGGTCGCTTCACTGTGCCTGAGGCAGCCGCCTCACGCCAAAGCGTCGTGAGGCGGTCACCTCACACGCAAGTTTTTTCGTCGTCGTTTAGGGTTGATGCTCTGTTTTCGTCGTCATTTCTGCTCTCTCTCTCTGTTTTCGTCATCGTTTCTGCTCTCTCTGTTTTCGTCGTTGTTTCTGCTCTCTCTCTCACTCGGCCGCCTGTTTCTGCTCTCTCTCGACGTTTCTGCTATCTCTCTCTCGGCAGTCTGATTCTTCTCTCTCTCGGCGTTAATCAGAGATGAAATAAAGAAGACGAAGAGATGAATAAGAAGACTCAGAGATGAGAAGAAGAAGAGGACGTAGAGAATAGAGATGATGAATAAGTAGAAGAAGGCGAAGAGATGAAGAAGAAGACAGTTGTTTCACACTTCATTTAATAAATTGATTATATTTTTTTGTAATAAATTATTAATTATAAATTATTAATGTAAAGTGAGATGAAATTCAACTTTTGTATCATTTAATAAATTATAAAGGTCCATAAATTATTATAAATTATTAATAATGAAAATTAATATTACTATTACCATATATATGTATGATGAAAATTATTGTACTCCGTAGGAGCGATGAAAATTATTTTACTCCGTAGGAGTAATGAAAACTATTTAAAATTGTGTCATGATGTGCATGATCTCAATTCCAAATTATTTCTCTGTATGATTTATAAATTGTTAATATCATTAATCGAGTGATTTTCAAAAAAAAATTAATTGTGGATGGTATCAAATTAATTTATTATTAACAATAAAATTATTTGTTATAAATATTTAAATAAAAATTAAGTTACAAAAATATCATTAGTTAAAATAATTAATAAATAATTTATTAAATCTCTAAATATTTATAATAATTTTATTATTAATCAAGAATCATCATTTCTTCAGTTTACAAAAATTAACTTTTTTTGGCGTTCGCATTGAGGCGCTCGCCTCGCCGCCTCAAGGCAATCCGCCTCGCGCCTCAATTGCCGGCCGCCTCGAGGCGCCGCCACGTATTTTTAAACATTGGTCGAGTGTGGGTTCTACTCGGGCCGCCCTGGGCTCGACGTTTGGCTTCCCAGGCTATCTCCAGAAGGCTGGGTCTTTTCCAGAGATTCCTGCATTAAGAAGAAACAGAAGGTTAAAAGAAATGAAATGAATCTCGGTCAAGTAATACGCAAAGTGGAAATAGTGAACAACAGCAGAAAAGAATACAGGGATGGGGGCCAATAAGTTAGTAATTACCAAGCTCTTTGCTCGCTGGACGAGGAGTGCTCGGGATGAGACCCGCGTCAGCAAGAGAGGAGTTGTTGAGGTTTCTGTAATGACCGACAACCTGAAATGCCAGTTTCACCCTTACCCAGACCTCGTGACGGACTTTGGGAGGATCGCCCATATGGGTTTCAAGATTGTTAGTGTGAAGCTAAGAATTCTAACGGGAAAGAGAAAAAGAGAAGACAAATTGTTAGCTCCGACCCTAGAGACGTTCGACACTGTAATGTCCTCGCTCGAGATAAGCCAATGGTTGCCCCATGGCCTCCCAGCCCAAAACCATTTGTCCTTGAAATTTTTATTGGTTGTCGGGTGGTCGGAGATTATGTGTGGGGCCCTAGCATATATGGAGAGGTAGTACCAACCCTTATATTCCTTGGGGTTGGCATTCATTCGATATAACCTCTTCAACTCTGGGATCGATAGTCCCCCTAGTGCAGCTCGGTTCCATATCACATAGAGATCGACCAACACCCTCCATCCATTCAAGTTAAGTTGGCACAGGGCCAAGTTCATCGTCGCCAACATCTTGGCAAAGTGCCTTAGCATGCGCCACCTGGTCGTCAATGGGTCGGCTGACTTTATCCCCATCCTCTGGAACGTCCAAGGTAATTTCTTCGGGAATGCTGAACCTCTCCCGAAGTTGGTCCAGCTCAGCCCATGTTATGGTGGAAGCTTTGTCCTTGTCCAAGTTTATGAAGTCCAGAGCGAGATGAGTTGGTTCAGGTGGGGGTTTTCTTTTGTTATATGATTGGTTTTCTTCCTCAGATGGAGTTAGTGTGGTGTCATATTCACTACTGACCACTTCGATCGGCTCGGTCGGATGTGAGATGGGCACCTCGGGGGCAACAGGTTGAGAGGAGTTGGAGAAGAAGATTCAGAGTCTGACATTCCTAAAGAAGAAACCCGTGGAGGAAGGTTATTCAAAGGTGAATGTCTTTTTACAATTGTGGGCCTATTTTTAGTTGGGCCTAATGTTATCTAGGATTTTGCTAGATTCATCCCTACCAAGTAGCTAACACTAGAGGTCTCTAAAATGCCCAAACAACGGCGAAGCTGATAGACTGTAAACATGGCCATAGCCAAGCGCACACAAAAATCCAGAGACACTTACATTTACAGGCACTGAAATACCGAAACACAAACCAAAGCCCATACCCATGTACCCACACCCGAACCGGAAAGACGTATATGCAAGATAAGGAACTCGAGTTACCATTAAACCACAAAAAACCCGAAGCATGTTGTCAAGCGAAGTGTTTGTTCATCATGCTCATCATCATCTGTCGTGAGTATCAAACATGCTAAGTGCAAAAATGTAAGAAGGGGTTCAGAAAGTACTTTTATTTGGAGATCGAGAAGATGATGATGAGGTTGTTGAGGAAGCTTGAAGTTACAGAAGTAGCTTGAAGATTTGGAGAAAAGCACTTGGAGAAGATGAAGTTGTAAAGGTTGGAAGAGGAGCAGAAGAAGCCTTTAAAAGGGCTGCTCGGGCCGATCCTGGTCGTTGGATTCAAACAAGAATGGTAGATTGATGACATGTGTTGGTCTAATCACAGTCGTTAAATTCAAATGAACGGCTGGATAAAAGCCACATACACGATGGACCTCAGCTACATGAGTTTGGGCGCGCAAGTCACAAATGCTCGACACCTGGCATCTTGGGGAGATGAAGCAAAAAGGAGACTTGATGGATTTGATGGGCATTTAAAGAAGCTCTCATTCCTTTTGTGTTTATCCCTAGGGGCATTTCAGAACCCTAGGAGTATCTTCTAAAAGATAGTAGAGAAAGGCAGTTTTCAAAAAGGGAATCTTTGGCAACACATGGAGCAAACATTAACCGAGTAAGCTTGTGGAAGGTAAGGATTTAGAAGCACACTGTGTCGGTCTCACTATCCAGCACCACCATCTTTTATAAGTGTTCTAAAACGCGCCGCCTAGGCGGCGGGTATAGGTTTAATGGCCTATGGCCGCCGCGCCTAGCCCCAAATCGTTGTGCTGTGTTTTCTGCCCATTCTGGTAAATTTTCGCCATTGATTATCGTTCGACAGTCGTTGACCGAAGCAGAATTCGAAATTAATTGCTTTTTTCGGTCGAATTTCACACCCCTATCCTAACCCTAACCTTAATTTTACAAAATTAACTCTAACTCATCAATTTGGAAAAATCCGAATTTAGAGCATAGGCCCTAATTTCAAAAAACTCTATTTTTTTTCAATTTTTGTTAGTTTCACATCAAATTGACTATTTACAAGTATTATCCATTACTCAAATAACATTTCTCTATGATTAATTTCTCTAAATCATACCAAATCTTAAACCTAATTATAGAAATTCTTAATTTCCGATTAACCGCCTAAGCCTCGACTAGGCGCTCTAGGTGCTAGGCAACTGGGTCGTTGCCCGACTAGCGCTTAGCGCGTTTTAGAACACTGTCTTTTATCAAAGTTTCCAACATCAACTCATCAACTCGTGAATACCGAGAACTATAAAACAAATGTTGATGGTGGTTTTTCGCCCAGATGAAGTTCAAATACTAAGGAGGGATAAAATGAGGTTTGTATCTGGCCAAGAAATGATGATAAAGGTCCAAGGGCCCTGAGAGATTCAAGTCAAAGAAAGGGGCCTGACTCTACTATACAGAGGAGTTCTCCCAAGGGCAGATTAAGCTGAGGACGAAGTGAGTTGTTGATCCGACCTAACCCGACCTAAAGAAGAAGTGTTGGATTTGGGCTCATTTGAGTATTTGTGGAAACCGACCCAAGGGGGTCCATGCTTAGCAACCCGACCTAGTTGAAGAAGTCATGAAGTTTGACCAAATATCATCCACCTCGGTTTGCCGACCCGAGGAACAGAGTTGGGATCACAGGTCAGTCTGCGCTTGAGTCAAGTGACGTGTGCCCTAAAGTGAGAAGATATCATTTTAGAAAGCTAATCATGATTATGGGAAAGCAGTGGTTCACCGTGAAAGTAGCCCCTACCAGCCGTCATAGGGTAGCGCGCTGGCAGGCAAGTGGCACATCAGAGCCGTCGGAGGCCGCCATAGGCCGGTACAGTGGCAGGGAAAATGGCTAATTTGATTGGCCGAATTGTGGGTATTTGAGGAAAGTTGTAACTGTAATGATAACCTTGACATAAGCTGACATCGTAAATGGTGGAATAGAAGCGTATATAAAGGGGTTGAAGCCTCAGATTCAAGAGATGAGAAAAGTGGCAATTTAACACTTAGAGAGAAATCAAGTGCCAAAAGCCTAGTCATAGAAAGAGAAAGTTGGTTGGTTGTTTGACCATTGAGAGAATTGTAACGGGCTAGTGTAAGACTCGAGGTGTTATAAACTCTTTGTAAGCTCACTACCCCACTTGTTGCTCAGGTCGGTTTTGACCCCGAGCAGTAATAAAATACCCTCATTTCTCCCGTGGATGTAGGTTGGAGTCACTCTAAGCCGAATCACGTAAATCCTTGTCTCTGAGATTTATCTATCTGCTTGTTGAGTTTGCATTTGGTTCCCTACTAACCAAACAAATTCACTGTTGATGGAGGTTTATTCGAGGGGTTAATTTCCTATATTGCCATTTGAACGAAAAACAACAGTCAACAAGTTTAATTATCTGTATAGGAGTTGGCTACTCAGATTTGTTTTTAATATTTATGCGCATAATATATTATTGTTGGTTTCTATAATTAGTCCCAAAGAAAGATTAAGCCATAGAAATACAAATATCATACATGCAAAGCTTGAAGCATGGCGGAATCATACTTACTAAGCTTTGTGACGAAAATGATGAAGAGGATCCTTGAGTCTTCAAGGTGGAAGTTTCGGCCAAGCAAGAAGATGGAGAGAAGCTTCAAGTCTTCAAGTGTTCCAAGCTCCAAGGTTGTTTCCCTATCACCTCTTTTGATCCTTAAATGTGCTAGCAAAAATGGAGAAATGAAAAATGATTTTCTGCCTTTGATGAAGCTCACGGCGTGCGTGAAGAAGAAGGAGAGGAGAGTGAGAGACTTTTCAATTTTCTTGTTCTCCTTTTGTTTCAAAAACCGTGAGTCAAGAAAAGAAAAGCAATAATGATGCATGATATACCAAAATGAATTTTTTAGATAAAAAACTCTTCAAAAAACGTGTAAAGCTTTTTCCCTCCAAAAATTCATTAAATGGCATCATTATCTTACATTGAGAATAGAGACAATGTATCATCCCATAAAGGTGACTAGATACATCCATCATCTATTCGTGTCAAGTAAAGAGATATCGCGATGTGATTTGCGGATCCCACCCGTTTCAAAATACGAATGTGTCCGCAAACACTTTCGGGCTCGATTTCGCTAATTCCGAATTAACGCATTTCCGTCGCGACGAGAATTAAATAATTACGCCTAGCGAAATTACTATTCAGATCGCTAACGAATTAATTCTAAATTAATTCGTTTGCCCGAATTAAAATCCGATTTTAATTCCGCGTCGAAATCTAATTTCGTTTAATATATCGAATATATTATTTTATCGATTAATTCCAAATTAATCGATCTCTCTCTCTCTCCTAATAAGGCATTTTATCCAAGATAAAGTTTCTCCGTAATTAATCAAAGATTAATAAAGTTTGAATCAAACATCATAGGTGAATCTTCAGGAAGCGACCCAAGAGATCTCCGGATATGTTGGCAGCAAATACGGTCGTTGGATAATCCAAACACGTATGTACCTCGTACTACGTTTTTACCGATTTACAAGACAAGGTTGGCTTCTAGCAAAGCGCCATGCCTACCCAATTCTCCAGAAATATTCTTACAGGAATATATAGATCTGTATCAAGCGTAGTATATCGTAGTATTGTGCATATCGGCCCAGTATCGGATAGTCACGTGCTAGGGCTGGGGCTGGATAAGTGTCTGCCCCGTCCGAAGCACATGTCGGATGTCTGGTAACTAGTCTCTATAATCGGATATGCATGACCTAGTCATAACATCCCGATGGTTGCGCAACACTTAAGAGCACTAGTACCGTATCCTGCGTGACATCATCTCCAATATGACTGAAGTGATACTTCCGTCTTGACATCACACCCAATACACTACGACTCTCTGATAAACCCAGAAGTGGAGTACGCAGAACCGGTTAAAGCCCTGTATCACCGAGACCAAAGTCTATCGATTATCGTAAGTATTAGCGATGTAAGTCTCAGGTTAAGACTATACACACCTACCTTGATTTCGGCCTCCCATAGACACATAGTCATAATACCAATGGGATTCCGAGGGGTCTATCCAGAGCGAAGCTGTTTCCCGTACCATCGGTGAAACACGACCTCCTATCGCACTTGCATAAGTATCCAATACTTATATATATGAGAACTATGCCGTTGTGCCCTCACAACGCGCACAAGTGCAATACTAGCCTATTCCGCATTATTGATGTCCTGTTTCGATAATACTCCAGCTAGGGATATTTAATGATTAATCCTTCGTGGACTGATACTGTCTCATATCATCTCAATCCAGGAACTAATCATATGGACCTCTCTTCATTTATATATCTATGGTGATTTAATCGCAAATGATGAGAGTGCAATTTCCTTGTCACATAGTTAATTTGCTACAACAACACAATGATCTGTGCAAATAGTGACGCTATGGGTCATTTTATCCAACAATCTCCCACTTGGCACATAGCCAGTCACTCAAGTGTCCAACACCCGAACTATGTACGGTTCGCTCAAATTGCTGAGAAAAGGTTTTCGTCAGCGGATTTGCGTAATTATCTTCTGACGCGATTTATACGATCATCACATCGCCACGATGTATGATCCGAACGAATCAGATGATATAGAAGTATATATCTGGATCGTCGATGAGACCATTAATTCTTTAGCCTGTGCTGACGCCTAGCTCAGCCGCTAACAAAACTATATCTAATTTAATTAGATTTATTATCGATCCAAATGGCTTCTATTGCTGCCTCAGCTGCAGCAATAATCCACATTTGTTGTTTATTCGGCAACAGTTATCTTGCTCGGAAGATTTCCAGCTCACTGTCCCAGTGTTCAAACTTTATAGTACCGCAGTATTTACTCGTTTGGAAACTTGCAGCAGTGATCCCAATCACTTCAAGTTCTCCTTCTCCATA
>SKCR01047675.1:0-52290 GCA_019454045.1 Zanthoxylum bungeanum | reverse complement strand
TGTCTTTCAATTCTCTAGCAAGCTATATTTTTTAATCATCAACTTATACAGTAAGATTAAGACCTTGCTTTCTGGGTAGCGTTTTTTTTGTTTGTGTGTGAGGGCACTGCCTTTGCTAAGAATCTGATCTGGCTTCTTGGGGTTTGTGGCCTTTGTTTCATTGAACGCTCTATACCAAGAGAAATACTTAGATTTGTTGGTGCTTAAGCCTAATCATGTCTTGATTAGGTGAATCATTGTGAGTTTTATATCTATTTTTAAATTTAAAGTTGTGGGATTTTGTGATGCTTTTGGCTTTTTTGGTCGAGAGATAGGACACAGAATAAGTTAATTGCCGCTAGCTTAATTAAATTATAAAAGGACTTTGCTACATTTGATTAAATGAGATTTGAGTCATGAATAGATGCACCAACAAACCCTAAATACAAAAGCTAAAGAAGTGGTTAACAAATAACAATGAATATGAAACCCACTATAAAAGGCCTATAACGTGACTTTAAACCAACCATTATAGATTGAACAAATCCGCTTTTTAAAGAAAAAAGACAACTTCAATCAAAATCTACACTAATTTGAGAATTATTAGAGTGTAATCTTTAAGATATAAAATAATAAATTATCATTCATAATCAATAATTAGAGCACAATTGAGTGCCAATTGTTTAAAGCATGTCTCCATTTTTGGTAGTCATTTTCCAATTATTCTCTGATTTTATTATGATATATTGCTTGTCTCTATGTTATCAGGACCCATCCTATTAAATATTATTTGTACAAAAGCAAATCAACTAATCAATGTATGTACGAGAAAGAGAAGCGGTCGACGTAGGGTCTTAAATAAATTATTAAAATATATAGTCCGATTATTATCATTAATATGTTTTTTATTACAATAAGTGTTGATTTTTTTTTTTTTTTTTTAGATTTGAAACATTAGTGCGAAATTTATTTAAGACCCTCGAAAATTCATATTCACTCATATGATATTCTTGCATTAATGCAAAGAAATTCATTCTCGTTAGGTGAAATTTACGTCAAGTCTATTCACTCAACTAAATTACATTGTAAGCATGAACATTATCGTTCATGTAAATGTTGACCCAAAAGAATGAAAAAAACAGCTGTTCTTGGTGCAAATTGCACTACAATTCACTTTTACGAGAATATGTTTAGATGGGTTGAGAAAGCATGTCTCAAGAGGCGTGATTTAATGGTGTATGATTTAGGTTCTCATCTTGAGGTTTTGAGTTCGAATTCAAGAAGTGCGTTTCTTGTAAAAACCTGAGATAATCGGAGGTTTTACCTACTCCGTTTAAGCCCGAAAATGGTGATTTGGCGGTGGAATTTTCAATGATTTAAAAAAAAAATCACATCGTTTGAAAGTAATATTGATGATATATTTATAAATAATGAATTTCTTTAACTAATTTATAAATGGAAAGTGAAAATCGAGAGGATAAATGTAACCCAAGGTAAACAATATACTCTTACTTTACCTACTTTCCAACATCAAATGTTTGTCAATTCTATCCCACCATGCATTTTTTTTTTGGGTACAATTTGAAAAGGAGACATTTTTTTTTTCCTTTTTACCACCTCACCGGTACTTATTTACTGGGGTCTATGCCATGGTTGCATGAATTGATAAATAGAACTGAAGAATCAGAAACTTATCTTGTCTGGTTGTGGCAGCAGTGTTTGTCTTCTGTTTTGGTCAGAAACTGACTCATCTCCCCCACGGAATCTCACAGTCACACACATCAATTTGAACTCACCCAAAACAGCTGTCATTGCATTACATAACTTGTTGCATTTGCAGGCACTTTCTCTTTGTTCATCTTTAAAGAACCAAAGATTGAAGAAGCCATGAAGAAGAAGCAGCAGCAAGAACTGACCAAAACCAACAACATCATGTCACATTCCACAGCAACAACAACCCCATCTCGTTTCAGAGCCAACTCTAAAACCAAGGACTCATCACACTCACCAAAGCAAGAAGCTGGCATTAAATCTGTGTCTATATCACCTGAACTCAAAGCAAGAGCAAAATCTGTAACCCCAGATGTGAAAAGCAATAATGTTACAAAAAGCAGAAGGGTTTTGGTTATGAACAAACCCAAATCGGCAGAGGAGGCAGTGGGATCTCAAAAAGTTGATGAAGTCAATGTCTTGCGTAGGTCTGTGAACAGGCCAGTTGTTGAGCAATTTGCTAGGCCAAGTAGGCAGAGAATTGTGGATTCTAATTCTGGAAAAAATGAAGATAGGTTGGTAGATAAGAAGAAGAAAGAATTTGAGGATAAGGGAATTTTGAGTGAGAATTTGGTTAAAGATTTGCAGTCTCAGGTTTTGGCTTTGAAAGCTGAGCTGGATAAAGCACAGAGCTTGAATGTGGAGTTGGAGAAGCATAACAAGAAGCTTGGTGAGGATCTTGCTGCTGCTGAAGCTAAGATAGCTTCTCTTGGCTGCCATGAACAGGTGAGTATATGATTATTGTTTTGGGTATTAGTTTTTGTAATTCATTGGTGCCAATTAAAAAAAAAAAAAAAACAGAGAGAGAGCTTTTGCCTGATTATGTTTCTTAAAAATTGATTTTTTTTTCTTCATATTTTCTTTGCTTATGTGGATTAATAATATATGAGTTTTAACTTGAACCATCTTCTAATGAAATTAGATTGTAAATTTGTGTTCTAATATGCAAATCTTATTTTAATAAAGAAAGAGGCAGTTAAAGAATATCAGAGCCCTAAATTCAAGGACATTCAGAAACTCATAGCCAATAAACTTGAGCATTCAATAGTAAGAAAGGAGGCAATCAATGAGAC
The DNA here is from genome assembly GCA_019454045.1 of Zanthoxylum bungeanum. Lineage (NCBI taxonomy): Eukaryota > Viridiplantae > Streptophyta > Magnoliopsida > Sapindales > Rutaceae > Zanthoxylum > Zanthoxylum bungeanum. Next base: position 49,468 of record SKCR01047675.1, on the reverse strand, counting down.
AAGTATTAAAATACCACCATCAGGACCAAAAATTTCAATTCCAAAAGCAGCTGATGCAGAGAGGAAACCTCCAGCATATACCTCATTGCCAGCACCCCCACCTCCGCCGCCACCTCCTCAGCGACCAGCCAGAGCAGCTGCCACTCCAAAGACTCCTTCATTTGTACAACTTTATCGCTCATTGGCGAAGCAAGAGGGGAAGAAAGATCTTCCCAGTCCGGTGAATCAAAATAGACCAGCAGTTTCTAGTGCACATAGTAGCATAGTTGGTGAAATTCAAAATCGTTCTGCACATCTGTTGGCTGTAAGCATTGCAGATTTCTTTTAGACATAATTTCTTGATTTGTTTTGTTGATATTCCTCATTTTGAACTTTTAACTGCTTCAATTCTAGATAAAAGCGGATATCGAAACCAAAGGGGACTTTATCAACAGTCTTATCCAGAAAGTGCTTGCTGCAGCGTACACAGATATAGAGGATGTCCTAAAATTTGTGGATTGGATTGATGGTGAACTTTCATTATTGGTAATTTCTAACCCTTCCAAGTTATTTCATAAACAAGTTTTGTTTTAATGCATTTCTGGGTCACTCTCAATTGTACATCTCACAATGGAAATAGTATTGCAAAATTGACAATCACAAGTCTTGACAGTCTTACAAACAACTCATAATTCTCTCTCTTGCATACTTCGTCCTTCAAATACTGGAGTCTCACCATCCCTGTTGAATAGAATATTATTTTAGGTCATAGGCTAGGTGTGATAAGCTGAGTTGATTGTCAACTGATTAATCATTCAGACAGTACATCGCCTCTAGTTTCTCTTGAAAGCAAGTACCTAAGGATAAAATTAGGTAGGTGTTCTTGTGATACATAATGGTGTGGCATTATCTTGAGATTGAATAGCATGGAAGAGTGCTCTTTTTTGTCTTGAAATGTAAGATATTTGCTTTCTATCCTGTCTTTCACAGGCGGATGAGCGGGCTGTCTTAAAGCATTTCAAATGGCCTGAGAGAAAAGCTGATGCCATGCGGGAAGCTGCTGTTGAATATCGAGACCTTAAACTGTTAGAGAGAGAGATTTCTTCTTATAGGGATGACACAAATGTCCCTTGTGGAGCTGCCTTGAAGAAGATGGCCTGTTTACTGGATAAGTAAGTATGAAATGATAAATTCTTCTATGTGATATTGATGTAAGCCATATCAGTTGTCAAATTGTAGACTTATCCGCTTCTCATCTCTTTTGGAAGATCGGAACGGAGCATACAAAGGCTAGTTAGATTGCGAAATTCAGTCAAGCGTTCTTATCAAGACCAAAATATTCCAGTTGATTGGATGCTTGATTCGGGAGTCATAAGCAAGGTACCTTTTTTCTATTTGACTTCTACGAGAATTACAAAAGAATCAGTATATTTGTTTCAGATCAATCTCCAAGTCTTTGAGTCACCTGGAGCGGCTGGCCTGAAGTATTTTAATAAACAATGGGTTTTTATGTGCCCTCCAAAGTCCTCAAATATAAAGTTCTCGATCTGCCCCTACATTGAGTTGTCTGTTCAAGTAGTTCTTCTATCTCCTTGTGTCTAATTGGTTGTATTACTCAATACTGAAACTTTTTAAGGCAGCATCTCTTTGCATTTGAGTTCTTTGATGTTTTTTTTTAATCCCATGTTATGCCATATATGGGGTGAGGTGAAATCTTGAAGAGTTATTTTGTAATTTCATGCAGATAAAGCAAGCATCAATGAAGCTGGCCCAAATGTACATGAAGAGAGTGACAAGGGAGCTTGAATTGGTTCATAATTCAGATAGGGAATCAACTCAGGAAGCTTTGCTGGTTCAGGGTGTGCATTTTGCCTACAGGGCACACCAGGTAATCCTCGCCGCAGTTGTTTCTGTTTATTATCATTAAAAAAAAAACGAGACTCAGCATATGTAATGGTGTGGTAGGGGAAAAACCAAAAAGAAAATCCCCTACTTGTGTGGCATCTGCAAAGTGACCAGAAACATTTGAGTTTCTTTGTTTTCTTCTTCCACTCTTTAGAAAATTACAAACCCCCTATTTCCACAAGAACCAAATCTAGAATATCAAAACACAATATATAAATTTGAATCCTAGGCAGTTTTAGTTCTGGCTACTCTTATAATCTAGTTATGAAGCTGAAGTGTAAGTTTAGTTTCTTGTTATTGCATCACATCTCTTGCAACATGAATTCTGCTAATACTTCTCTGTGCGTGCACGCAGTTTGTTGGAGGTCTTGATTCAGAAACATTGTGCGCGTTTGAAGAGATTAGGCAACGTGTTCCACAACACCTTGGAGGATATCATGAACTGTTGGCCGGCATACCATCATCATGAGAACCAAAACTAGAGATTGAGAATAACAAAGCTCTTAAGCAATTTACTTTCATCATATCATCTAATATATATAGTGGATGTTTGAGAAAACTTTTTTTCTTTTGATAGCTTAGTAGTAGTAGTGATCAGTGAATTATGAATTGAGGGAGGAATGTAATATATATTTATTATTATGTAAGGGCAGCAGTGTTTCACAATCACATCCAATCAGCTCTTTTCCACATTGGAATAGATTCATCTAATCCAATTTCACTCGAAGTTTTCATATTTTAGTCGAGAGATTGCTAATGTACTCCTATACCGGAAACATTGAAATTGGTACATAAATATGAAATGTTCTGAGTTCAGTATTAGAAGTCAAATTTTATATTGATGTATTAAATTCAATGGCTATTATTTCAACTTTACTAGTGCAGGTGGTTAGCATTATTTTTATTAAAATTGGATCGGTCTAATTGGGAATTAATCTTGAGTCCAGTCCGGTTAAATATTAAAAACCGATCTACAAAGAAATATCAAAATTGACGAACCGGACCGGACAATTCAATTTTTCTTTTAATTTTTTAAAACTAAAAACTAAAAACTAATAATTAATAATTTTTTTTATAATTTTTAATTAAATAAAACTATTTATGATATAAACTGCTTCTATCGATTTTTTGAAAACAATTCAACCGATTTAGCCAAACCTATTAAATTTTTTAGATCCACCCTTCGATCACTAAAAACACTAGTTGTTAGTGAAAATATCAGCATGATGCCAAGCAGAAGCAATGAGACCTTACAGTATTGCTCAAAATTGTTGAACGGCGAATCCACCGCTGAAGATTCAACAGTCAAAGGTCAAAGATGGGTGGAATTTTATAAAAGACACGTCATTCAATAACAGACTCCTATTTCCCTCCAAAAATTGAGTGCAGACCTTGCAGCTGGCAAGTTAGTTTCCTACGTGGCAACTTACGTGTCACAGCGTGGCTTACTCTGACACCGACAGATCACCCACCAGATAATCGTACGGTTTATATCAAAAGGAAACGCATGTCCGGAAGGTGACTAAGTGTGGCAGGCGAAAACCATAACGAGACGCCAGGGGAAGCAAAATAAAGCCAATCAAAAGCAACCCACATAACCTAAATAATAATTCAACCATCTCTCAATTCATTCTCTAATCTTTTTTGTTTTGTTTTTGAGGGTAGAAGTTTCAGCAATGGCAGAGGCTTTGAGGCAAATCGCTTGCACGTCAAGCGCTGGAATGGATACCCAGTACTCTGTTATTGGTTCTGTGAATAAGAGCCATGTGGAGTATTATCATGATGGATTGGTGAAGATGAAGAAGAAAGAAAAGGTGAGTATCAAGAAGAAGTTGAAATTGCTAAAAGGGTTGTCAAAGGACTTGTCAACTTTTTCTGAGATGGGATTTGATTTTGATCAAGATCAAAATTTGCTTGCTCAAGTTCGAGGCAAAGTGATCAAGGTGAGTGTTCTTTCTGTCTTTCGTTTTAATATATGTAGTAGATATATGGTCGATTATTTGAAATTTTTTTTATTGAAAATCATTGTTTGTAGGAAGCAGCAGAGGTTCTGATGAAGCAGCTTGAGCATTTGAAAGCAGAGGAGAAGGAATTGAAGAGGAAAAGAAAGCAAGAAAAGGCTAAGCTTAAAGGGAAAAGATCATCGTCATGTGAAAGTGATTCTAGTGATAGTGATTGTGAAGAGGAGGAGATCATTCAGGCAAAAGGCCTTGTGACTGAGCCTGTATTAAGAGAAGAAAGTTTGCAAAATGTTGGAAATAGTTGTACAAGTGATGGGTTGACAAAGAGAGTAGAAGTTTGTATGGGAAACAAGTGCAAGAGATCAGGCGGTGGGGCATTGTTGGAGGAATTTCAAAGAGTGATGGGAGCTGAGGGTGATGTTGTGGGTTGCAAGTGTATGGGTAAATGCAGAGATGGTCCAAATGCTAGGCTATTTAATTCTGCAGCTCATCAGCAGAATCAAGCTAGAGCCAATCCTCTATGCATTGGTGTTGGTTTGGAGGATGTGGGTGCCATTGTTGGCAACTTTTTTACTCAAGATGGCAAGGAATTGGAGTTGGGATTGAGCCCTGCATCTTAGTTGTAGCTTTGCATTCTCAGAACTTTTGTTCTGACACTGAATGTAAATGTTTTGTCTTTTTTCCTTTATTTCTGAAATTAAAGAAAAAGTCACCTCCTTTGTATCATACTTTTAAGTTTCTTTTATCTTTTTTTGATGTGATCAACAACCAGTACAATGATTGTGATTTCATACATGTTAGATACTTAAATTCATCTACAAAACAGATGATTATCTTGTAAACTCATATGTTATTTTACACTGCCTGCAAAATGGACACTGTTGTTTCTGACTTGTCTGGAGTTGTAAACAATGTGCTCTAAGATTTGGCATATCAAAATGGCAAAGATGAGCATATAATGGAAACTCTTGTAACACCACAACAGATCATATATTGATTTTCTGTTTATCAGAGAGCATATCAACATTTTAAGCTCAATAGTGTATACACAATTATTGAAAAATCACATTAGAAATGAAGACAATGTTCAGAATAGATGAATGTTAGGTACACTCGACCAAAGGGTAATGAAAATCAGTACATCCTGAACTTTTCCTTTGTCTTCTCAAAGACCTGTTCTGCTATGGCGGCCCCATTGCCATCAGCTCTTTTTATCTCCAGCTGAGCTTTCTGATAGAAGCCGGTTCCCCTTAATGCATCTGCGATGAAATCATCAAACCCAATGGCAATGGCAGCTTCAGCCTTGGCTCCATAAACCAACCTCTGTTTGACATCAAGTACCATATAAAAATTAACATGTTATCCGCAATGCCAGGATCTACAGGAAAGAGATATAGAGATGATAAGGAGCAGAAGAGTTTAACCTTGATTCGTGACAGGTGGATAGCCCCAAAGCACATGGGGCAGGGTTCACAGGAGGCATATATTTCACAGTCTGAAAGCTCAATCTTATTAAGCTTTTTGCATGCCTGTAACGATATATATCATCATGAAAAAGTGAAAATTATGCATATATGCTGGATGAAACCAAAAGAGGTGAGAATATGCAGTTTTCTGAGGCATTAATGAGTGTAATGAACATGTTGATGATTTGTAATAATAAGAACAAAGCTTAGTATAGTTATCGCCTAAAGTACATGAACTGTTCCATAGGATCTGACAAACTTTAGAGATTTTAGATGTCAATTAAAAATGCTTATTCTAGGTATTGCCATTGTATCTATATATCTGACCAATCAGGAAATCTGGATATAACGAACACGAATTCTCACAAGTTCTTCATAAAATTGCAACACTTCTGCTCAACCACATAATTTGATGCAAAATAGAAAAATATAATGATTGTTTCATATATGAATTCCAAAATGGTCAAGTTCTATGGCTGAATTTTTGACTTGTTCGTTTAACATAAGTTGTTTCCCTATAAAAGCACCAATATAGAATCATCTTCCAATTAAAATCCCAACATACCGGCAAATATGTTCCTAAACTGCCTATTAGCTTCATAAACACTTGGGTTAAAAGTTTTTATGTCAACAGCTATTCATTGTTAAAAAAGCAAAGTCAAGTTAAGAGTTATTTTCTTATCCTAACCTCTCTCACGGCTGTCACCTCAGCATGCGCGGTAGGATCAGTGTGCTTCAAAACCATGTTATGACAACTCACAACAATTTCATCATTACGTACAACAACAGCACCAAAAGGACCTCCATCCCCACATTCAACCCCTTTATATGCTTCTTCAACTGCCTTACTTAAGAACTCATGGTCTCTATCCTGTACAGCTGGTTGAACAACACAAACGAACACAAGTAGACGACCTCAAGCTTTTTAATTTGGATTATTCTTCAATAAGTGATAGATAATAAAGCTAAAGTGCGGACAAAAACTGATCAGATCAAATGTAGTACCTTCCTGATGAGCAGCAAATGCAGAAGCCACAGAAATAGTTCCATCCTTGGTTTCCATCACTGGAATCACTAAGCAGGAAAAAAATATATATTTAATTTTGAGATATTCAACATAATAAACTCTAGTAAACAATAATTCCAAATAAATTGGGTTGGATATACAAATAAATTCCACAGCACCCGATTACATTCATACAAAAAGATCAATTATTTCAATGAATGTGGTTAAACTTAAAAAATCATTCCAAGTGAAGCTGAAGCAGCCCATGTAAGTCAAAGATTTCATTTTGATTCTAGTGTCAGCCCTTTTAAAAAAAAAAAAAAATTATCTGGGTCATCTTAATTTTACACAAAACATAATTTAATCATAAAATGAAAACAGAATCAACAAAAGAGAATAATAAAACAGAACACAATAATCATCATAATAGCTTCAAGAGAAACTAGTGTCCAGAAAATATGCAAGATTCAATTGTAACTAAAGCAAAACTGTAAGAGACAAGAATCCCAGCAAATAGAGAAAAAGAAAATTCTGATTAGACCCATCACCAGAACCTAGAAAGCACAAACAATTCAACAGAAAAGAAAATTGAAACTTTTCATACAAAATCAAAGCAAAAAAAAGGTATTTTACCATTAGTTTCCTCCATGTTGATGTGAATGTGGATGCTGTGACCCCAAAAGTTGAAAACAAATCAAAATGAGAGCAAGAATTATGAAGAAATAAATCTGGGAGAGATGGGGAAAAGAAAATTAATAAGGTAATGTTATTATTATTATTATAATAAAGGAAGAAAGTTCTGGTCCACAAATGGAATATTACAACACGTTCACATGCATATACTCTGTTTTTCGCAATTGAGGGGGTTTGGTAAAAGGAGATTTAGGTAATCCTGTTACTTAAGATTTGATTATTAAGTTTTGAATTCGAATTTATAAATTTTTTTTTTTTTTTATAAAATTTTAGTATAATCGAAAATTTTATTTATACTTTTTAAATTCTGGGTATTTAGATGACAAAATTTCCAACTTAAAAAAAAAATTAAGGTAATGATTCAAAGATGAAATTTTAAAAAGTCAAAATCAGGATACTTGGGATTCAATCGTCATTAACGTTATTAATGGGGTAGGTGTTGCCGTGTTGGCTTTATTTTACTTATTTATTTATTTTTTTGCCTATTTATGATTTAGTTGCAACCAATTTAAGATTTGATTGTCAGGTTATAAGTTCGAATTCAGATGATGTATTTCTTGTGAAAAATTAGGACAATCGAAAATTTTATCTATTCCACTTAAGTTCGGTTTGGATAATTTACTGGTAGAGTTTTCAAAAAAGTTTTAATAACCATTCATAATTTCAAACAGTTCCACACGTTAAAATGGAGTCCCTTTTGACCCAAAAAAAAAAAAAATCAGTCATTTAATTAGAATATTGATTTATCAAAAATAAATTTTGATTTTCACAAAAAAATTATTAGATACTTTTTATTATAAAGAAGAGAATGTTGGACGATATGTGTTGTTAATTATATTTAAACATGCATATTTTATAACTATCATGCATAATTGATAAACAATATATGAGGACAATAATCATGTACTAAATCAACAAAACTAAGAGTTAAAAAAACCTGAAAATCATGTAGATGGATGCAAATTCCAACAAGTCGAGTTTTATTCTATTCTTAAGAACTTATTAGCTCCGTCTCGTTGCTCTACGGATATGTGGCTAACGTTCTCTCAGGATTCTTGGTGATTTCTTGATTAAGGGACACTCATTTGAATCAAGAACATAAACTTAGAAGAATGGTGGAAACTCTCTCTAATATGTAGACCTTTACCTCTCTAATATGCCTAACTTTGAATGCAAGTAATTGAGTGAGACTCAAATGAAAAATAAATGACCTTATTTATAGACATGAAGAGTTGCCTTTACAAATGCACCTTTATAGAGAAGGTGTAAACCATCCTCTGCTCTATGTCTGAGACTGGTATGCCGATCTCAGATGCCGATATGTCGGTCTTGCAAAACATAATGACTATATTACCATTGAAGATTAAAGCGCAATATCGGATTACTGATCGGTATGGAGGTCGGTATGCCGATTAACTCACCGATATGAGGAACGGTATGAATCGTCCCGATTCCAGTAGCTATGCATACTCCAACTGACCGGTATGAGAGATCGGTATAAAATAGTCCGGTTCCAGATAGCATTCAAATTTGCCCAAGGCAGAGCAGGGTCACCAGTGTATTGGTGTGGGAGACCGGCATGCCGGTCTCAGTGCAGAAAATACAGGATTCGAAAGTTGAAAATATTTTACACATGAACCTAATGCATCTAAATGAATGTGCATATGTCATATGAGTTTAGAGACTTAAATTATCAATTCACTTACAAATAAAGCCCTAAGTTAAGACCACATAAGATTTCTTCAATAGGCGCTTGAGTTTTCACATTCATTTTGCTCTTTGCGACTGACCGGCGTAATCACATGCGTATAACGCAAGCGCACTTATCGTTCAAGTAGTATAAAAAATATCGATCCCACGAGGACTTAATACCTAAGCTATTAATTTATGAAGCCAAATTTTTACAAGTATCTAATGGATTGATTTTTTGATTGAATGGTGACTTTAAATTAAAACAAGTAAATAAAATGGCTCGAAAAGAAATTAAGTGAAATTCAATATTAAGAAACTATCTAGGGTTATGAATCTTTCCAATATCCTTTTAAAGATGAAGTGGTTATTTTACGTTTGTGTAATATATCGGTTTATTAATATGGAACACGAAATTATGCAAAAGCCTCTTCCGATGGTCAAATACAAATACCAAGTGTAACTTAATTAATCATATTCCTATGTCAACCAAGTTACCTGGATTCATTAAGATTAAGTTCCAATTATGGCTACCCCCGCCTGACAGGTATATTCCTATCCTGTAAGGAAATCTATTAAAGAGTTATCTATCCTCAAGGAAGATCGTGGACTATTGAATCTAAGGTTTAAACCTAAAATCCATTTTCAAAGTTCATTTTAAGTTTACAAAATCAATCTTATTAATGGTCAGTTAACAAAAAAACATTAAGTTTAAGACTCAATAAATAAACATTTATATTACCCAAACTGTAAATTGACCCCTTATAAACCGGTGATATTGGAATTCATCACAACTCCAGATAACGAGTTTAGTTACGACACATATCTAAGGCTAAGAAAAACTTAAATAAAATAAAAGACATAAAGTAAATGCTAGGAAAGTAAAAATATAAAAATACAATAAAAGAAAATGCTAGAGTAAAAAGATCCACTTTTATCACTACTATTTTAGATATCTCCCTTATTATAATATATAAACTTTGCGTGATAATTACCAACCAGCCATATAGGCGGTATCCTGATTAAATCAAATTAATAATTAATTACCAACCGACCAATCAGACGGTATCCAGTTTAGTCAAGTTTAAAACCAATTTCAAATAATTACCAACTGACCAATAAAGCGGTATCCTCATTAAGTCAGATTTTAAATACTTAATATATATTATAATTAAGGGAGATTAATCTAAATATTAGTAATAAAAGCATTACCTTTTACCCCAGCAGAGGAGTTACCTCCTCATTTCTGAAAAATAAAAACTGAAAAGTAAAGAAAGGAAAGCACTGTGTGTAAAAGTAAATTACAGAAAGTAAAGACTTGAAAAGTAAAGAAAAGAAAGTAAAAATGCGGAAATTAATTACTGAAATCTGTAAATAAACAAACAAGATACAATTTTCTTAGTATCCTTAAAGAATTACATAGAAGAAAGCATGAATTCAAATATGAAATTCAGCCTTCTATTTATAGGTAAAAAATTGCTCTGGGCGTCGCGACGTGCTGTGATTTGCGGTGATAAATGCGGATCTTGCGACACGTGTCAGGGCTGGGTGATTAATTCAATAATTGTGCTGACGTGGCGACCATTGAATTATTGTGCTGACGTCATTGATGACGTATGTGCTGACATGGCGATGATGATTGTCGGTAGCATGTGATGATGACACGTGTCTGGGGCACGTTAGCATGATTTGCTGAGATATTGACACGTGGCAGACGCACGTTAGCAGATTCGGCGTACGTTAGTAAACGACGCACGTTAGCATGGCGCACGTTAGCAAGGCACATTTTAGCAAATCTTCTCTGATTGTGACACGTGTCCCAACGCATGTTAGCAGACTTCAGCGTACATTAGTGGTCGCGATGCGCCAAATGACAGTTTTGCCCCCTTTGTCCGTTTTTCACTATTTTGGCCTCGAATCATCTCCAGAGAGTCCCGAAACCTTATTTATCTACAAAATAACACATCAAAATATTCATAAAACTCAAGAAACTATACAAAATATTAGGTCAAATGAGTGGGAAATAGTGATACATTTACCACTCATCACACCCTCAAACCTAATATTTTGCTAGTCCTCGAGCAAAACAACAAAATTAAATAACATAAACATCTTTAAAATAAAATTAAACTAAGCTACTTTCGTAGGGATCACGGTTACATTTAGTGTATGCAACAAGCCTTTAAATCCCCAAGTGTCCCTAGTGGACGAGTTGTATTCTCGTGAGGGCTTACAGCAACGATACCCACAAACGTTTGATAAAAGTAAAAAGATAGTAAAACTAATGCACACAAAAGCAAAAAGACAAGAGAAAAGAGAATAAAACAAGTTAGTGACTAAACATGTGAAACTTCTTATCCAAGTTAAGAGTTGTTTTATTTCTTTCTAAATTACTGAATAAGTAAATTCTCCGATTATTTTTACCATTCTTCATATACACAACCAACAAAAATTAATCAACTCATTTTTGCCCACAAAAATCACAAGTGTAGTTGAGAAGAGAGTAATATTTTTGTCCTAAAGTTATATCAGAATTCACACTTTTTAAAGCAATGGAATATTTTTCTGATTTTTTCTGATTTATTTATTTATTTATATACAATATCATCCATCCATGTAACGAGCTTTGGGTCAGTGACTCCCAAACTATTTGGCTTTAGGGCACTAGGTGTTAAGACACCCCTACGGACTTAATTACTCAGACTTTATATATATATATATATATTGTTTTTGCAATATCTTTGATCCATGTAGCAAGCTTTGGGCCAGTGGCTCCCAAACCAGTTGGTTTTAAGGCACTATGTGTTAAAACACCCCTACGGACTTAATAACTCGGATCTCAGACGTTTTTTTTTATCCCATCACTTTTTTAGATGCTTCCTCTAATTAAACTAGAGCACTGAATATTACAAACTCGTCAATTACTACTCATGTCCGTATGTTACCGTGTATGTTGATAATACCTGTCAACTGAGCATATGAAGATCCATTTTAATCAGTTTTATGGAGAATTCACAAATTAAATAATTTAAAAGGAAATAAACAAAAATTAACTTGTTTCGAAATAGGTTGAGATACGTCTCAGGAGTGGAAATTCCTCACACAACTATCTCACACCAATTTCACATGAGTAATCAAATTAAAAACACAAAAACACAATTTTTTTTTAAATTTTTTCAATTTTTCAAATTTTTTTTTGAATTTTTCGAAAATTTTGGACTAAAAATAAAAACAACATAAAAACAAAATACTACAACTATTCCCCACCCCCAAACCTAAATGAGACATTGTCCCAAATGTCTTAAAAAGTAGAAGATGAGTTTAGAAGATAGTACATGATTAGCTGAAATTCTACATCTAAAATGAAAATTAAAGGTTAAGATCCAGATTTATCCGACGCTTCTTACGATCATTATCAGACCAGTTAATCTTGGAAATGATAGGGTCGATTTGTGGTTCAAATGCTAAGATTTGGTCAATTAAATCCTGGGCAGTTCTGGCAGTAAAAAGGAGTTCTTTTAGAGGTTTTGACACAAACTCATTTCTCCAGGCATCATCAAGAAACGCACAAAGAAAATCATAAAATCTATCAGCGTTAAATAGTCCAAGCGGTTTCTGATATATGTTCAAGTTCGCCCAAGATAGCACTGTAAAAATTTCCTCCATCATACCCAAGCCTCCTGGCAGAGCAATAAATGCATCAGCACAGTTTATCATTTCTACCAGTCGTTCAGACATACCTGGCACAATTAGTTCCTCTCCGTTTGATGGTCCTATAAGATTTGCCTCTGCCAAAGGTTTTGGGATGATTCCTAGAACTTGACTACCTCCATCATGTACGGCCTTTGAAACGATTCCCATTAGTCCAAGATTTCCACCGCCATATACTAGGTGCATATTCCTTTTAGCTAAGACTCGACCCAATTCATGTGCTGCCGCTACGTATTGTGGCTTAGTATCAACACTAGTACCACAAAAGACACATATATTTACAACTCGTCTTCTTGAAGTGGCTTCCATTTTTATCTATTTCTTTCTCAAATCTGGATGCCTTCAAAAGTGTAATGTTGAGTTGAATTTATAGAACCTGAAAAAGGGTGAGTAATAATAGCACTAGTATCTTCCAAATGATGATTAGTAGCAAAACAGTAAATCATGAAAGTCAAAAAGTCCGGATCCTGTCGGAGAAAATAAAAGAAAATGACAAAACAAATCACAATTATTAGATATATACAAAGAGAATAATATGTACAGGAAGTAACGGCTTGAATGATGTCTATACGTCAGGTACAAGCTTCCCATCCAATTTTCTTATAAATTGGCAAACATGGTCTTTTAGAGTCAGATTCCCGAGACTATACTGTTGTCTTTCTTTACGAAATTGTGTATATAACATGTGAATTGCTTGATGCACATATCCACTGGGATGCGTCTCAAGAGTCTTAGATATGTCATCCAAAGACTCTTTACTCAAGCCATCCATAATGAATTTAATTTTATCTTCACGGTTATCAGACACCATTCCTAAAGAACGAAAACGAGTATTACATGTCATACGAGCACATTTATAGCAAACACCCATTCTTTTAGCTCTTCTCTTTTTAGCATAGGTGCTTCTTCCTAAACCAGACAGATGTGAAATAAAAGAGTCAGAAGACTCACCTGCCAATCGGACCCGTGCTTCAATTATCCAACAAATGTCAGTGGGAATACCTTTGATCATTAGTAGTCTCATCCGTTCCAAGCGAGCTTTGTAGACTTTCATCAAAGATTTTTGAGGGAGAGAAGGAAATTACTTGTGAAGATTTACGAGAACGTCTTCCATCATAAAATTACTTTACCTGTAAAAATAAACACACAAAAATAAACACACCAAATCACAATATATACACAAATTGCATGGGTTGCCTCCTTGCTAGCGCTAAGTTTAAAGTCGTTAGCTAGACATGGCTACCCGAACGTTAGACTGGATCTGAAAGTGTGACACTTTTTTTTTGTCGCTCAATTGATTCTCCCCAGTAATGCTTGACACGCTGGCTGTTAATTTTGAATGTGTTGTTGGATTTGGGGTTGTATATTTCAAAAACTCCGTATGGTCACACTTGAGTGATCACAAATGGACCTGACCACTTTGATTTCAGCTTTCCAGGGAAACGTTTCAACCGTGAATCGTATAGCAACACCTTCTGTCCTTGCTCCAGTTGTCTGGGTACTATTTTTGATCATGCCATTTATTCGTCTTTTCTTTGTACAGTTTGGCATTCTCATAAGCCTGTAGATGAAATTCCTGCAATTCGTTGAGTTGGTGGAGTCGTTTTTCTCCTGCAGCTTATAGATCAAGATTTAACTTCTTCAGTGCCCAATACGCCTTATGTTCAAGCTCAACTAGCTGATGGCACGCTTTCCCAAACACCATTCGATATGGGGACATACCAATGGGTGTCTTGTAAGATGTCTTGTAGGCCCATAATGCGTCATCCAGTTTTTCAGACTAGTCATTCCTTGTTGATCCAACGGTTCTCTCCAAGATTCTTTTGATCTCTCTGTTTGAAACGTCAACTTGTCCATTTGACTGTGGATGGTAGGTAGTGGTAACTTTATGAGTAACTCAGTATTTGGATAGGAGTGCATTGAAGTATTTGTTGCAGAAATGTGTGCCACCATCACTGATAATCGCCCGAGGTGTTCCGAAGCGAGTGAAAATATTCTTTTTAAGGAATTTGATCACCACTTTTGAATCATTGGATGGCAGTGCAATTGCTTTAACCCATTTAGAGACGTAGTCTACTGCAACTAGTATGTATATGTTTCCGAATGATGGAACAAAGGGTCCCATAAGATCAATACCCCATACATCAAATATCTCCACTTCTAGAATATTTTGGAGAGGTCATTCATTTCTCCTCGAAATATTTCCCGTTCTCTGGCACCTGTCACATTGAAGAACAAATAGATAAGCATCTTTAAAAAGAGTGGGCCAGAACAAACCTGATTGAAGGACTTTGGCTGCAGTTTTATTTCCACTGAAGTGTTCATCGTATAATGATGAATGACAGTGTTACAGAACACTGTTGACCTCCTCATGTGGAACACACCATCTCAGTAATTGATCAGCACAATGTTTGAATAGGTACGGCTCATCCCAGATATAATATTTGACTTCTTTGAAGAACTTCTTCCGTTGCTGAGTTGTCTATTCCAACGGTCATTTTCCCGATACTATGTAGTTGACTTAGTCAGCATACCAAGGGACACCATGCTGTTTCATGGTAAATAACTATTCATCTGGAAAATTTTCTTTGATTGTCAGTTTTTTGCCAGCTGTTTCTCCATTCTCGAGCCTCGATAAGTGATCTGCCACTTGGTTTTCTGTCCCTTTCCTGTCTCGGATCTCCACATCAAATTATTGCAATAAAAGTATCCAACAGATCAATTTGGGTTTGGCATCTTTCTTCACGATCAGATATTTGATTGCTGAATGATCTGTGTAGACCACCGCTTTGGGACCAGCAGATAAGAGCAGAATTTATCAAAAGCGAACACAACTGTAAACAACTCATTTTTAGTGGTTGTATAGTTGAGTTGAGCTTCATTCAGAGTTCTGCTGGAGTAGTAAACGGTATGTAAAATGTTTGCTTTACGTTGTCCCAAAACTGCACCTACAACAAAATCACTAGCATCGCACATCACCTCAAATGGAATGGTCCAGTCTGGTGCTACAATGATGGGGGCAGAGACCAACTTCTGTTTTAGGATCTCAAAAGCTTCTTGTCATTCTTTGGTGAAGTTGAAATGCACATCTTTTTCCAGAAGATTGCACAGAGGTTTAGCAATCTTTGAGAAGTCTTTGATAAATCTCCTGTAAAAGCTTGCATGTCCGAGAAAACTCCGAATCCCTTTGACAGTTTTTGGTGGAGGTATTTTTTCAATTATCTCAATCTTTACTTTGTCTACCTCGATTCCCTTTTGTGAGATTCGATGTCCAAGGACGATGCCTTCCTGCACCATGAAGTGGCATTTCTCCCAGTTGAGTACCAGGTTAGTATCTTCACATCTTTGTAGCACCTGTTCTAGATTTTACAAGCAGTGGTCGAACGAGTCTCCAAACACAGAAAAATCATCCATGAAAACCTCCATACTTTGTTCCAGTATGTTTGAGAAGATGGCCATCATGCAACGTTGAAATGTGGCAGGAGCATTACATAGTCCAAATGGCATCCTGCGAAAAGCAAAAGTACCATACAAACATGTAAAAATAGTTTTCTTCTGATCTTCTGGGGCGATGGCAATCTGATTGTACCCCGAGTATCCGTCCAGAAAGTAATAGAACTCATGTCCCGCTAGTCTGTCCAGCATCTGATCAATGAATGGCAGCGGAAAATGATCTTTCCTTGTTGCTTTGTTCAGCTTCCTGTAGTCCATCCATACTCTCCATCCAGTCATTGTTCTTGTTGGAATCAGCTCGTTCTTCTCATTTGTGACTATAATAATTCCTCATTTCCTTGGTACATACTGCATAGGACTCATCCAAGTTCTGTTAGAGATGGGGTAGATGATGCCGACATCCAACCATTTGATGATTTCTTTCTTCACGACCTCCTTCATGATTGGATTTAGTCTCCGTTGATGCTCCACTGTGGGTTTGTACTCGTCATTCATCAGAATCTTGTTCATGCAAAATGATGGACTAATGCCTCGAATGTCTACTATAGTCCAACCAATGACTTTCTTGTGTTCTCGTAACACTCTCAGCAACTTTTCTTCCTGCTCTAATTTCAGCGAAGAAGAAATAATCACAAGTAATTCAGAAGAGTTTCCTAAAAATGCACACCTAAGATGGCTCGGAAGTAACTTTAGCTCCAGCTGTGGTGGTTCTTCAATCGAAGGCTTGATTCGCTCATTTTCTGGTAATTCCAGACTTTCCACCTGTGGTGTCGATTTAAAATGAAATGGTCTGTCAAGATAGTTGATACATTCCAAAATTTCAGCATCTAGCTCGCTGTCAGTCATGTTGGTGATGCAAGCTTTAAGTTTATCCGTGGGAAGTGGTACTACATCAGTATCCTGGATGATACTATCTACAATATCAATTCTGAAACATTCCTCCTCATTTTCATCACTCGGGAATTTCATGGCTTTGAAAACATTGAAGGTAACTTCTTGGTCCTGCACTTTCATGGTTAGTTCTCATTTTTGCACATCAATAATAGTTCGACCTGTAGCCAAGAATGGTCTCCCCTGGATGATAGGTACATCTTTGTCTTCTTCCATGTTAAAAATGTGATGAGCGGAAAATATATCAATATTTACCGCCCCTTTTACCTAATATTTTATTTAGTTTCTCGGGTTTGATGAACGTTTTGATGTGTTTTGTAGATAAATAAAGTATCAAGACTTAATGGAATCAACTCGGGACTAAAACAATGAAATCCAGAGTAAAAAAATGGCAAAAACGGAAATTTACTATACGCATCACGAAGTGCAGTCCTAAATTCCAATTTTGCGTAAGTTTTGTATTTTGGCCATAACTTTTTCATCCAATATCCGATTGAGCCGATTCAAGCTGTAGATTAAAGAAGACAAAAAGATCTACAATGTTGAAGATTTAAATATTTTCGAATTCTGAAGTTTGCAAGACCGAAATTGATGAACAATCCAGTATATTTTGTGTAATTACTATAGTCATTTTCAAAATATAAAATAAAATAAATAAAATATAAAAATAAAAATTGTAAAACTTCCACCAAATATGCTTCCATGTTTGGTGCCATATTTGATGCCACGTTTGGTGGAGCAATTGGTGGAGAAATTGGTGGAAGCCTTTAGATTTTCCTATAAATACCAAGCTTAACTTTGTAAATTTTCCATGCTTTCTTTGGAGGAATTTCTCCATGTAAACCTAAAGGAAAGTGTCTTGTGTATTAGTTTAAGTTTTCTTGTATTTTCATTTTATCTAATTAATAAAATTTTGTGTGTTTTCAATTACAGCATGATCAGGTAATCTTATTCTGCTGTGGTGAAAAAGTAAGACTTTTAATATAATAAATTAGATTAATCTCCCTTATTTTAATTAAAATTTGGATTAATTAGTTTCCGCCTATATGGCCGGTTTAGGGGAAAACCTTATTTACCGCCTATATGACTGATTTTACATTATTAGACTTAGTTTATGCCTATATGGTTGGTTTATGTACTAACCATGTTACCGCCTATATGGTCGGTTTATATGATTTTGTTACCGCCTATATGGTTGGTTGGACTTTGGACAAATGATATCACCGCCTATGTGGTCGGTTTAAATATAATTAATCGGTAAATATTGACAATAAATGAGATTTCTAATTTTGAAATATTAAAAGTTGATCCTCTAACCCCAGCAATTTCTTTTATTGTACTTTTACATTTTTAATTTCCAGGATTTACTTTATGTCTTTTATTTTATTTAAGCTTTTATTAGCCTTAGATATGTGTCGTAACTAAGTCTGTTATCTGGGGTTGTGATGAATTCCAATATCATCGGGTTATAAGAAGTATTTTATAGTTTGGGTAATATAAATGTTTACTTATTAAGTCTTAAGCTTAATGCGTCTTGTTAACTGGCCACTAATAAGATTGATCTGGTAAACTTAAAATAAACTTGACAAAGGAATTTTAGGTTTTAGCCTTAGACTTAATAGCCCACGATCTTCCTTGATGATAGATAACCCTTTAATAGATTTCCTTACAGGATAGACATATACCTGTCGAGCGGGGGTAGTCACAATTGGAACTTAATCTTAATGAATCCTGGTAATTTGATTGACATAGACATATGGTTTAATTGGGTTACACTGGGTATGTGTAGTTGACCATCGACATAGGCTTTTGCATAGTTTCGTGTTCCAGGTTAGTAAACCAATATATTACACAAACATAAAATAACCACTTCAACTTTTAAAAGATATTGGAAGGATTCACAACCCTGGATAGTTTCTTAATATTGAATTTTCTTTAATATATTTTTGCGCAATTTTATTTATTTGTTCTAAGTTTAAAGTCATCACCCAATCAAATAATCAATCCATTAGATACTTGTAATAATTTGGCTTCATAAACTAATAGCTTAGGTTTTAAGTCCTGGGATCGATACTTTTTATACTACTTGAACGATACGTGCGCTTACGTTATACGCGTGTGATTACGCATCGGTCAAGTTTTTGGCGCCGTTGCCGGGGACTTATTTATCTTTTCACTATTAGTTTTGAGGTTAGATACGTTACTTGTATATATTTTCTTTTCACTTATTATTTTTGTTTTCTTGTGTTTCAGGTTCTCATACACTACATGAGATGAACCAGAAGCTTTGAACTCCGACCGCTTGACCTAGAGATTGAAAGAACCATCAAACAGTTGAGAAGGGAAATGCTAGAAGGCCAAGAAGCAATCGTTAACATGGAACCTGAACCTTTGGAGGTTGCACCACCAATTCCCATTCGAGACAGAACCATTCATGTGGTTGATGGCCTCATTTCCTGTATTGTACTTCCTCCCTTACCAGCAAATGCAGGTGACATCAAAACTTGCATTCAGATGATACAACAGTCAGTTCAGTTTGGAGGAAATGCAACTGAAGATCCTAATACCCACATCAGCAACTTTCTGGAAGTTTGTGGCACTTTCAATTACAACCGAGCATCAGAAGAAGCAATGAGACTGCGAGTTTTCCCATATCCCTTGAAGGACAGAGCTAAAGCTTGGCTACATTCACTGCCACTAGGTTCCATCATAACTTGGAACACTCTAGCCACCAAATTCCTTGCAAAGTACTTTCCACCAGCTAGAACAGCAAAAATGAGGAATGATATCATATCCTTTGTGCAACAAGATTAAGAATCACTTTACGAAGCCTGGGAAAGGTACAAAGATTTGCTTCAGAAATAACCTCACCATGAGATTCCAAAATGGCTTCAAGTCTAAAATTTCTATAATGGACTTTCTGGATTGATGAGAACCACAATTGATGTTGCTGCTAGAGGAGCTTTGATGGCAAAAGGAGAAGATCAAACCTGAGACCTAATCGAAGAAATGGCCAACAACATTCCTTGTGGCCAACAGAAAGGAGCATGATCCAAAGAATTGCTGGAATTTATGAAGTTGGAGCCAATACAGTAGTCAACGCCAAGCTGGATCAGATATGCAAATTCATGGAGACTCTCGGTATGCAAAGAAATATTGGATCCACAAGTTCACTATATGGAGGAGGACCAGAGCCAAACCAACTTGAAGAGACGGTGAACTATGTCAACAATTTCAACAGACATGAGAACAATCTATATTCCAACACCTACAACCCAGGGTGGAGGAATCTGTTGGACAATTATGACCCATAGCATCACTATTTGTACAGAACATGGTGTTGTACAAATTAACTATGTGACAAAGGAAATTGCTCTTTTATCATTTGTAATTAGATTACCGGGATATATAAATGATAAAAGTCCATATGATTAGTTCCGAATTAATAAGATATGAGACAATATTAATCCACTATTAATCATTAAAACATCCCTAGTCGTAGTATTATTGAGATTGGACATCGATAATGCGGAATAGACTAGTATTGCACTTGTGCGTGTTATGGGAGCATAACGACATAGTTCTAATATATTTGGGTATTGGATACTCATGCAAGTGTAATAGGAGGTTGTGTTTACCGATGGTACGGGAACAGCTTCGCTCTGGATAGACCCCTCGGAACTCCATTGGTATTATGATTATGTGTCTATGGAAGTCCGAATCAGGGTAGATGTATTTGGTCTTAACTTGAGACTTACATTGCTAATACTTGCGACAATCAATATACTTTGGTTTTGGTCATCTAGGGCTTTAACAGGTCATGTGTACGCCTCTTCTGGGTATATTGACAATCGTAGTGTATTGGGTGTGATGTCAAGATGGAAGTATCACTCCAGTCATATGGAGATGATGGTCACGAAGGATACGGAACTAGTACTCTTTATTACTGTAGTCATCGGGATAATATGACTAGGTCATGATTATCTGATTATAGAGACTAGTTACCAGACATCCGATATGTGCTTCATACGGGGCACACACAATTCCAGCCCCAGGCCTAGCATGTGACATCCGATACTGGATCGCAATACGCAATACTACGTATACTACGCCTGATATAGATTACATATTCCTTTAAGAATATTTCTGGAGAATTCGGTAGGCACGGTGCTTTGCTAGAAGCCAACCATGTCTTGTAAATCGGTAAAAACGTAGTACTAGGTACGTACGTATTCGGATAGTCCGACGACCGGATTTACTGCCAACATATCCAGGGATCTCATGGGTCGCTTCCCGAAGATTCACCGATGACGTATGACTCGGACATAATTAATCTGGGATTAATTATAAGAGAGAGAAAATTAATCTAGGATTAATTACGAAGATATTTTATCTGGGATAAAATATTATTTAAAGAGAGAGAACGATTAATTTGGAATTAATCGATAAAATAATATATTCGATATATTATACGAAATTAGATTTCGACGCTGAATTAAAATTGGATTTTAATTCGGGCAAACGAGTTAATTTAGAATTAATTCGTTAGCGGCGTGAAGAGTAATTTTGCTAGGCATGATTATTTAATTAAATTTGATTTAATTACGTCGCAACGGAAAATTCGTTAATTCAGAATTAACGAACCCGAGCCCGGGAGTGTTTGCGGACCCACTCGTATTTTGAATTTAAATGAGGCCCATAAGTCACATCACACGTCATATCATTAGTCATTCTTGTGATGTAAGTCACATCAACTTTGAGTGATGTGATGGATGTCACTTTTGAGTGATGTGAGTAGATGGAAAGCTTAAATTCCTTGTACCTTTTTGGAAAGTGGTAATTGTTATTTGATTTTTGAAATCAAAATTACACAACACAATTCTCTTCTCATCTCTCCCTCTCACGGCATTTGGTGCCAATTTTCTCTCATGGCCGAGAGATGTAAGAAAGCAAAGAAATGATTTATGGCAAATTTTTCCAAGTGCTAGCACACTAAAGAGGTCATTCAAAGGTGATAGGGAAACAAACCCTTGAGCATGGAATCCATTCACAAAGCTTGGAACTTGGAGCACACAAATGGACCTTGACCGAACACACAAGGAGCACAAAAGGGGCATGGCCGAGAGCTTCATCCATGGAGTAAAAGTTTTGTGTTCTTCGCATCGCAAAAGCCGATCAAAGTGAGTATTTCCGCAACTTTACTTTGATGTATTCTCACTTTTCATAGATTTGATCTTGGGATGACCTAGAAAACCCAACAATGGTATCAAGAGCCTTGATTAAGCATGAAATTGAATTAGGGTAAAATTTAGGTAAAATTGATTTGAGCATGATTTGATGAAATTGATTGTTTGAATATGCTTGAATGATGATAACTTAGAGTTATGCATGATCAATTTGATGAAAATTGAATTAGATTAATTTTTCCCCAAATTTGAGGCTTGGCCGAAAGTTTAGGTACCCTAATGTCATGATAATTTTTGTTCTTTTGATCATTGTATGAGTTGAAAGACTTGAGAAATGTTGATTTGAGATTCAATTGGATTGAAATCAGAATTGGACATTAAATCCCCAAATTGCCGTGAGCTATAAGCATGGAAATGAGATGATTTTTTGATTCAATAATATTGGACATGTGTTGATGATGATTAGCATAATTAATTAGGTTAATTGGTATTTTGGAAATGTTAATTTGACTAAATAATTATGGCTTATGCATTTTAATTAATTTAATTGTGATAGTTGGAATATTGTGATTAAATTAATTGAGCTTAATTTGGAATTGGGCTTATAAAGTTGTATTTGGGCTTAATGGACTTGGTTGGGCCAAGTTTGGTTTAGGTTAATTGGTTGGATCCAATTGGGCCCAAAACCATATCCATAAAGTCCAAATATAATTAAATGGGCCTTTAAAATTTTAATTGGGCCTAATGGGCCTAAATTGATTTTTGGCAAATGGTGATTCCTTATTGGGCTTTGGTTGCCAAAGTCCATGCCTTATAAATTAATTGAAAGCCCATTGGACTTTAATTAAATTGACATTGGATGTTAATTGGGCTTTGAGACCCGTAAAAATTAGATTTAGAATCTAAGTCGCAAAGGCTCATTAATAAAGTGTAATTATTTAATTTAGAATTAAATAAAGAATTAGTATTGAATACAAATTAAATTGGATTTAATGTTGTAGTTTAATATAATTCAAGAATTCGTACTTTGAGTACTTATTCTTAAAACGAGTTGGACTCGCGCAAATCAAATCGTTGTTTGAACATTGGATGGTCATTAATTTCAAATTAATTAATTGGATTAGATTGATTGATAACATGCTTTGTGTGAATACATGGATGTGATGTATGAATAATGTATATCAGATGGATATTAGATGGGTGAGGGCAATTTTGGAAATTGTTGTAATAAATTTAGAATTTATTAAATTGGACTTGCGTGTCCAGCATATTACCTCTTGATTCTTTGTATTTCTCTTCTCACATATTCCCCTCAATGTAAATGAGGTTTCTTTATAAGTGTTATGTAATTGGGTAGAAGTAAGATTTGTGCTAGCGGGAGAGAGGAAATGGAGAGATTTGTTCTAGGAACAAAGTGTTTTAAATATCCATCCGCATATCATTATTAATTTATTTACGAGCCTTATTATGTTTTTAGAATGCATGTTTAAGGGTGTATGATGAGACCTAATCAAAGATAATTAATTGGTTGCCAATTACGCGAAAAACCCTCAACATATATTAAACGTTTTTCCTTCCATTGAGTGATTCATTCTCAAGATTCAAGATTGGCACTGGTTTGTTGGCCAAAGTCAAGACCTTTATCCATCGCGGATGTGTTTGAATCATAAAGGCTTTGTTCCATATCGCATGTCTTGTCCAAGTTGTGATTTATTGGCCAAAGTCAATATCACTTCTTGTCCATCGACATCGATTACGAAACTTTCCAAAGTCAATGGGTCCCGCTTAACTGGAATCATTAAGTTTGTTATGCCAAAGCTAATGCTTAATTGATTCAGAGGAAAAATGTTAAGGAATATATTGGATATATTGGGATATATTAGATATATGTTTCGGACTTGGATGTCCACCTACTGGATCTAGGAATTGGATGAGATCCAATTGATCTTAGAGATCTACCTAGTTAAATATCATACAGCTTGTTGGCCAAAGTCAAGGTTGTGTGTTATTTAACGGGATCCTAGCCCACTAGGAAACTAGGTTTCCCGAGTACTCAACAGAGGGTTAGAGGCTCGCCGAAAAATAGTGGGAGGCAAGTATTAAATTTGCAATTTCGTTTAGATACTTGCCAATATGCGCTCATTTCAATTTTTCGTCATTAAATAAATATATTAGTTGGACTAATATTTAATCGTTGTTTTAATTAAACAGTTGGACTGTATTCAAACTACTTCACTTATAGTTGATTATATAATTGGATTATAGTAATCAATATATTTGAATTTAAATAATCAAATTATAGTTGATTATATAGTTAGACTATAGTAATCATTATATTCAATAGTACCCGAAATCGTTGATTTGATAGTTGGACTATAGCAATCAAGATAATTGAAAGATTAGTGTTTAAAACATAATCCTGGGAGAAAATGTCATTAAACGGCTTTAATTTTTAGATTGGGAACTGAGAAATTATTCTATTTGATAGAGCAACCTCTTGGGCCTAAGCCCGGAGTTGAGCAAATAGTAGAACATGATATTTGGAATATTCATGTAATGATAACTTTAGTGCTCAATCCATTATGCTTACCGCAATGACTCTTTAATTCCGTCGTCAAAATTAGGATTAGATCCTTATACCATGATGATGAAATTAAAGATCTTCATAAATCTATTCTTAAATCTTAGAAGTACAAATTGCATAAGAAGCTCTTTAGCTCGTGTATGTCAGAGGGTACATCTGTCGAGAACTAGGTGTCGCAGATGATTGCTGACATCGATCAGCTATGTTAGCTGGGCATTACCTACGTGGCCGAGACTACCAAAGATTTGATCTTATAGTCTCTACCCAAAAGCTGGGGCAGGTTATTGTGAACCAATAGTAAACTCTTAGAGAGTTGATGGCTATGCTCAAGCAGGCAAAGCCAGAGCTTTTAAAAGGGGCAAAGACAAAATCATCACAGTCTTATGGGAAGACAAAAGACATATCCCAAGATGTCTGCCTAAAATGTGGCAAACAGGGTCACTGGAAGCGTGACTGCCGTTTGGACAAGGCAGCCATGAAGGAAGTGAAGGGGGCAAGGCTCCGACTTCAAGTACGTTTTTCATAAACATGTTCACTATTAGTTTCAAAATTGGATTTTGATACTCAGTATTGTACATAAGATATGTACTGATGTGCGGAATCTGCTGATTAGCAGGATACTGACTTCATTTCAGGTTGATCTGCGAATCGGAAACGGGACAAAATTCGCTGTTTCAACCGTAGAAACCTAAGTTTAGGAACTACCCTTTGGGTGTGTACTTAAATTAGGAAACTGTTAAATTGTAACTAGTTTGACTAGAAATATTATCTCTATATCAGAGTATAACTCATTGCGGGTATACCTTTATATTCTAGAACACTAAAGTGTTTTATTTTATAAAGATGATATTGAGATAAACACATTAGATGTGAGTAACAGTATTTATATTTTGAATATAAATGAATCTCTAAACTGAATTAATTAGATGAGACTTATTTGTGGCATTATAGTCTGGGACACATTAACAAGACTCGTATATCCACACTTTCGAAGAGTGGGTACTATGACATATTTGATTTTATTCAAATGATGTCTACGAATCTAATTTATTAGGCAAAGTGCCTAAAACACCTTTTACTTGGTAAAAGTACAAGTGCCATCGATCTGTTAGCCCTCGTTCATAGTGACGTAAGTGGGCCCATATCTAGCTAGGCTAGAGGTGGATATGAATACTTCGTAACCTTTATGGATGTGGCATCGCGTTATGGTTATGTGTTTCTTTTGAAACACGAATCAGAAACTTTTGATAAATTCAAAGAGTTTCGACACGAAGTAGACAGACAGATCGGCTAAAGTATTAAACCGTCACGGTTAGACCATGGTGGAAAATACTTAAGCAATAAGTTTCTCGAATACCTGAAAGAGTATAATATTCTTTCACAGTGGACTCCTCCCGGAACACCTCAATTGAGCGGTGTGTCCGAACGGAGAAACCAAATTTTGTTAGACATGATAAGGTTAATTATGAGTCGCTCTGAGCTACCATTTTCCTTCAAGGGATATGCATTATACAGTGCAATACTTATTTTGAATAAGGTTCCATGAAAAATCTGTTAGACAGATTTCATATTAGATATGAACAGGAAAGAAACTGGGTTTTCTCATTCCTGAAGATTTGGGTATGCTGGGCATATGTTTGGATGATACCAAACTAGAACCCAAATCGGATAAGTGCCTAATTGTGGGTTTTCCTAGGGTAACCAAAGTATAGTACTTATACAACTCACAAGAGAACAATGTAATTGTTGCTCTCCATGCGGTTTTCCTAAAAGGAATACCTATATGCAGTGGTAAGTGAGAGGAAAGTAAAACTCGATGAAAATCAGAGTAATACTGTTCCAGGCACCGAGTCCTAATGGAACACAAACAGTTCATCAGGGATGAAACTATACCAATAATCTTCTAATACACAAGAACCGCGCAAGTCGGAGAGAGTCAGAAAACAACCTGGGAGGTATGGGTTTCTAATCTCACCTCAAGTAGATGTCAATCTTATTGAGGAACACGAACCGACTACGTATGAGGAAGTGATACAAGGTATTGACTACCTATCATGGCAAAGTTCCATGATGTCCGAAATGGATTCCATGTATATCAACCAAGTTTGGACACTAGTTGATGTACCGGAAGGCATTGTGCCTATTGGTACTATATGAGTCTTCAAGGAAAACATACATAGATGGAAACATACCAACGTACAAAGCTAGGCTTATAGCGAAAAGGTATCGTTATCAACATTGTGTCGATTACGATGAAACCTTTTAATAGTTGCCATGGTTAAATCCATTTAGATAATGCTTGCTAATGCTGCATGTTTCATTTATGAAATATGGCAGCTGAACGTCAAAATCGCTTTCCTTAAACGGAAACCTTTTGGAGGATGTTTACAACATCCAGACGGTTTTTGTCGTACCAAAACAAGCAAACAAGGTTTGCAGGTTATTCGATCCATTTATGGATTGAAGCAAGCATTGAGTTCTTGGAACTATCGTTTTGATGTAATCATAATGGTATATGATTTAATTCAAAACGAAAATCTGATTCTTGTGTATATTGTTGGACAATTATGACCAATAGCATCACTATTTGTACAGATCATGGTGTTGTTGTACAAATTAACTATGTGACAAAGGAAATTGCCCTTTTATCATTTGTAATTGGATTACCTAGATGTATAAATGATAAAAGGTCCATATGATTAGTTCCGGATTGAGATGATATGAGACAATATCAATCCACGAAGGTTTAATCAATAAATATCCCTAGTCAGAGTATTATCGAGATTGGACATCGATAATGCGTAAAAGACTAGTATTACACTTGTACGCGTTGTGGGAGCATAACGGCATAGTTCTCATATATTTGGGTATAGGATACTCATGCAAGTGTAATATGAGGTTGTGTTTACCGATGGTACGGAAACAGCTTCGCTCTGGATAGATCCCTCGAAATTCCATTGGTAGTATGACTATGTGTCTATGGAAGTCCGAATCAGGGTAGGTGTATTTGGTCTTAACCTGAGACTTGCACCGCTAATACTTGCGACAATCAATATACTTTGGTTTTGGTTGTCCAGGGCTTTAACAGGTTATGTGTACGCCTCTTCTGGGTATATTGAGAATCGTAGTGTATTGGGTGTGATGTCAAGATGGAAGTATCACTCCAGCCATAATGGAGATGATCATCACGAGGATACGGAACTGGTGCTTTTTTATGCTGCAGCCATCGGGATATTATGACTAGGTCATATTTATCCGATTATAGAGACTAGTTACCAGAGATCCGATATGTGCTTCGTACGGGGCAGACACAATTCTAGCCCCAAGCCTTGCACGTGACATCCGATACTGGATCGTAATACGCAATACTACGTATACTACGCCTGATATAGATCACATATTCCTTTAAGAATATTTTTGGAGAATTGGGTAGGCACAGTGCTTTGCTAGAAGCCAACCATATCTTGTTAATCGGTAAAAACGTAGTACTAGGTACATACATGTTCTGATAGTCCGACGACCGGATTTACTGCCAACATATACAGGGATCTCATGGGTCGCTTCCCGAAGATTCACCGATGACGTATGACTCGCACTTTATTAATCTGGGATTAATTATAAGAGAGAGAGAAAATTAATCTAGGATTAATTACAGAGATATTTTATCTGGGATAAAATATTATTTAAAGAGAGAGAACGATTAATTTGGAATTAATTGATAAAATAATATATTCGATATATTATACGAAATTGGATTTCGACGTGGAATTAAAATTAGATTTTAATTCGGGCAAACCAGTTAATTTAGAATTAATTCGTTAGCGACGTGAATAGTAATTTTGCTAGGCATAATTATTTAATTAAATTTGATTTAATTACGTCGCAACGGAAAATTTGTTAATTCGGAATTAGCGAACCTGAGCCCGGGAGTGTTTGCGGGCCCACTCGCATTTCAAATTCAAGTGCGGCCCACAAGTCACATCAAGCGTCAAATCATTAGTCACTTTGATTGATGTGATGTCTAATCACTTTGAGTGATGTGACAACTAGTCACTTTTGAGTGATTGATGGTAGTGGTTGGATGGCTTAATTGCATTGTACCTTTATGACTTTGGAAATTCAAATTTGGTATATGTTTATTATTGATTTTGGAAATCAAAACCAACCATCACAACTTCTCTTCCTCTCTCTCCATCTCACGCCCAATGGGCCATTCTTCCTCTTCTCTTTTTCTGCAATTGCCGAGAGTTTGGGGAAGTGATAAGAAATTTTGTGGCAAAATTTCAAGAGTGCTAGCACACATTCGGGGTCTTGCGAAGGTGATAGGGAAACTCTCCCGTGGGTATGGAATGCACACCAAGCTTGTAGCTTGAAGGACCGAAAATTGGAGCACAAAATGGAGTCAATGCCGAGAACCTTGGAGGGAAAAGCTTGAAGATTTTTGTTGTTCCTCGCATCGCAAAAGCCGATCAATGTAAGTATGATTCCGCCATGCTTCTTTGTTGTATTCACAGATGATTTCTTGCTTGAATTGATCCCGGGACTATAGTAGAAACCCAACATATATAAGGAGGTTAGTGGGAGCGGCACTGACAGTGATTTTCCTACATAATGATGATATATCATTTCTTGGAAATGACATTCCCATAATACAATCGGTGAAAGCTTGGCTTTCATGAAAAATTCTCTGTAGAATACTTGGGAGAAACAACCTTTATTCTTGGAATAAAGATCTACTGGGATAGATCAAAAGTTGTTGGCACTCTCCTAGAACTCGTACATTGAAATAAATGTACGCGACTTGGTGTCTTATATGCTTTGAGCATATGGAGTCACAATCAGGCCAATCCAAGTGATAGTCACTGGATTGATGTTAAGAACATCCTTAAGTATCTTAGATGAACTAAGGATGCTGTCTTATACTATCGAGAAAGAGAACTTGAAGTGACTGGGTTCACTGCTGTAAGTTTCCAAACCGAAAAAAATGACTATAAGTCGTAATAAGAGTACTATATAGTTTGAATAACGGAACAATGAGCTGGAATCTTCCAAGCAAGATACTGTTGCCGAATAAACAACAAAAGCGGAATATTGCTGCAGCTGAGGCAATAATAGAAGCACTTTGGATCTATATAATCCTAATTGGATTAGGAGTAGTTATGTTAGCAACTGAGCTAGGCTACATCACAGGCTAAAGAATTAATGGTCTCATCAACGATCCAAGTATATACTTAAACTATTCATCTGATTCATTTAGATCATACATCGTGGTGATGTGATGATCGAATAAATCGCATCAAATGATAAATTCGCAAATCCGCTGACGATAACATTTTTTTCTCAGCAGAAGTTTGAGCGACCCGTATATAGTTCAAGTGTAGGACACTTGAGTGATTGGCTATAGGCCAAGTGGGAGATTGTTGGACAATTATGACCCATAGCATCACTATTTGTACAGAACATGGTGTTGTTGTACAAATTAACTATGTGATAAAGGAAATTGCTCTTTTATCATTTGTAATTGGATTACCGGGATATATAAATGATAAAAGTCCATATGATTAGTTCCGGATTAATAAGATATGAGACAGTATTAATCCACTAAGGTTTAATCATTAAAACATCCCTAATCGTAGTATTATCGAGATTGGACATCGATAATGCAGAAT
The DNA here is from genome assembly GCA_019454045.1 of Zanthoxylum bungeanum. NCBI lineage: Eukaryota > Viridiplantae > Streptophyta > Magnoliopsida > Sapindales > Rutaceae > Zanthoxylum > Zanthoxylum bungeanum. The sequence goes on along the minus strand of SKCR01047675.1, from coordinate 19,275 downwards.
AGACTAGTATTGCACTTGTGCGTGTTATGGGAGCATAACGTCATAGTTCTCATATATTTGGGTATTGGATACTCATAGAAGTGTAATATGAGGTTGTGTTTACCGATGGTACAGGAACAGCTTCGCTCTGGATATACCCCTCGGAATTCCATTGGTAGTATGACTATGTGTCTATGGAAGTCCGAATCAGGGTATATGTATTTGGTCTTAACCTGAGACTTACATCGTTAATACTTGCGACAATCAATATACTTTAGTTTTGGTCATCCAGGGCTTTAACAAGTTCTGTGTACGCCTCTTCTGGGTATATTGAGAATCGTAGTGTATTAGGTGTGATGTCAAGATGGAAGTATCACTCCAGTCATATGGAGATGATGGTCACGAAGGATACGGAACTAGTACTCTTTAGTACTGCAGTCATCGGGATAATATGACTAGGTCATGATTATCTGATTATAGAGACTAGTTACTAGACATCCGATATGTGCTTCATACGGGGCACACACAATTCCAGCCCCAGGCCTAGCATGTGACATCCGATACTTGATCGCAATACGCAATACTACGTATACTACGCCTGATATAGATTACATATTCCTTTAAGAATATTTCTGGAGAATTGGGTAGGCACGGTGCTTTGCTAGAAGCCAACCATGTCTTGTAAATCGATAAAAATGTAGTACTAGGTACGTACGTATTCGGATAGTCCGACGACCGGATTTACTGCCAACATATCCAGGGATCTCATGGGTCGCTTCCCGAAGATTCACCGATGACATATGGCTCAGACATAATTAATCTGGGATTAATTATAAGAGAGAGAAAATTAATCTAGGATTAATTACGGAGATATTTTATCTGGGATAAAATATTATTTAAAGAGAGAGAACAATTAATTTGGAATTAATCGATAAAATAATATATTCGATATTTTATACAAAATTAGATTTCGACGCTGAATTAAAATTGGATTTTAATTCGGGCAAACGAGTTAATTTAGAATTAATTCGTTAGCGATGTGAATAGTAATTTTGCTAGGCATAATTATTTAATTAAATTTGATTTAATTACGTCGCAACGGAAAATTCGTTAATTCGGAATTAACGAACCCTAGCCCGGGAGTGTTTGCGGGCCCACTCACATTTTGAATTTAAGTGGGGCCCACAAGTCACATCACACGTCACATCATTAGTCATTCTTGTGATGTAAGTCACATCAACTTTGAGTGATGTGATGGATGTCACTTTTGAGTGATGTGAGTAGATGGAAGGCTTAAATGCCTTGTACATTTTTGGAAAGTGGTAATTGTTATTTGATTTTTGAAATCAAAATTACACAACACACTTCTCTTCTCCTCTCTCCCTCTCACGGCACTTGGTGCCAATTTTCTCTCATGGCCGAGAGATGTAAGAAAGCAAAGGAAGGATTTGTGGCAAATTTTTCCAAGTGCTAGCACACTAAAGATGTCATTCAAAGGTGATATGGAAACAAACCTTTGAGCATGGAATCCATTCACAAAGCTTGGAGCTTGGAGCACACAAATGGACCTTGATCGAACACACAAGGAGCACAAAAGGGGCATGACCGAGTGCTTCATCCATGGAGCAAAAGTTTTGTGTTCTTCACATCGCAAAAGCCGATCAAAGTGAGTATTTCCGCAACTTTACTTTGATGTATTCACACTTTTTATAGCTTAAATTGATCTTTGGATGATCTAGAAAACCCAACAGAATCATTCCAATTTCTCATGGAGCAACAATTCAGGGCCAAAGAACTATCCACCACATGGATTCCAACAGCAACAGAACAAAGGCCAGGAGCAGGCAAGTGAACCAGGAATAGTAGAAGTGTTGGCTCAGTTAAATAAATATGATGCTATCTTTCAGAGCAAATCAGCTTCCATCAAAGCACTGGAAAATCAGATTGGACAACTAGCCAATGCTCAGAGTTACAGACCGCTAGGAAATATTTCCAGTAACACAGAGCCAAATCCAAGGAACCGAGGGAATGAGCAATGTCCATGTATAACCTTGAAAAGTGGTACTGAAATCAACAAAGATGTTGGAATCAAGGCAACCATTGAAGAAGTTACAAAAGATGTAGTTCCACAGATGGATTAAAAGGAAGCAGAGGAAAAAGAAGCAAAGGAAAAAGAAAAAGATCAAATCACTCCACCTCCACCTTTTCCTCAGTGTCTTCAGAAAAACAAATTGGACAAGCAGTTTGCTCGAATATTGAAGGTGTTCAAAAAGCTACACATCAACATTCCATTTATAGAAGCTTTGGAACAAATGCACAGCTATGCCAAATTCATGAAAGACATTCTTTCACAAAAACAAGATTGGGAGATTATGAGACAATAGCATTATCGGAAGAATGCAGCGCCATCATTTAGAGAAAGCTTCCCCCGAAGTTGAAAGATCCTGGCAGTTTTACTGTCCCATGCACCATCGGAGAATATTATATCGGTAAGGCTTTATGTGACTTAGGTGCAAGTGTTAATTTAATGCATTTTTTCTATTTATAGGAAACTGTAAATTGGAGAAGCAATGCCCATCTCAGTCTCTCTGCAACTTGCTGATCGAATGCTCGTATTTTCGAGAGGAGTCGTTGAAGATGTGCTTGTCAAAGTTGACAAACTCATTCTCCCAGCAGATTTCATCATCATTGACACGGAAGAAGACAAAAATGTACAGATCATTCTTGGGAGACCATTCTTGGCTACATGTCGAACTGTTATTGATGTACAAAAAAGAGAATTAACCATGAGAGTTCAAGACCAAGAAGTTACCTTCAATGTTTTCAAAGCCATGAAATTTCCGAGTGATGAAAAGGAGGAAGAATGTTTCAGAATTGATGTTGTTGATAGTATCATCCAAGATACTGATACAATTTCCACGGACAAACTTGAAGCTTGCATCACCAACATGACTGACAGTGAGCCAGATGATGAAATTCTGGAATGTATCAACTATCTTGACAAGCCATTCCGTTTCGAATCAACACCACCAGTTGAAAGTATGGAACTCCCAAAGAAAGATCAAATGAAGCCCTCAATTGAAGAACCACCATAGCTGGAGCTGAAGTTACTTCCGAGCCATCTCAGGTATGCATTTCTTGGAAACTCTTCTGAATTACCTGTGATTATTTCTTCTTCGCTAACATTGGAGCATGAAGAAAAGTTGTTGAGAGTGTTATGAGAACACAAGAGAGCCATTGGCTGGACTATAGCAGACATTCGAGGCATTAATCCATCATTTTATATGCATAAGATTCCGATGAACGATGAGTACAAACCCACAATGGAGCATCAACAGAGACTTAATCCAATCATGAAATAAGTCGTGAAGAAAGAAATTATCGAATGGTTAGATGCTGCCATCATTTACCCCATCTCAGCTGGGTGAGTCCTATGTAGTGTGTATCGAAGAAAGAAGGAATTACTATAGTCACTAATGAAAAGAACGAGCTGATTCCAACAAGAATAGTTACTGGATGGAGAGTATGCATGGACTACCGGAAGCTGAACAAAACAACGAGGAAAGACCATTTTCCGCTGCCATTCATTGATCAAATGCTAGATAGACTGGCGGGACATGAGTTCTATTGCTTTCTGGATGGATATTCAGGATACAATCAGATTGCCATCGCCCCAGAAGATCAGGAGAAAACCACATTTACATGTCTGTATGGTACTTTTGCTTTCCGCATGATGCCATTTGGACTATGTAATGCCCATGCCACATTTCAATGTTGCATGATGGCCATCTTCTCAGATATGCTGGAACAGAGTATGGAGGTTTTCATGGATGATTTCTCTGTGTTCGGAGACTCTTTCGTCCACTGCTTGTAAAATCTGGAACATGTGTTACAAAGATGCGAAGATACCAACCTGGTACTCAACTGAGAGAAATGACACTTCATGGTGATGAAAGGCATTGTTCTTGGACATCGGATCTCACAAAAGGGGATCGAGGTAGACAAAATAAAGATCAAGACAATTGAAAAACTACCTCCACCAACATCTGTCAAAGGAATTCGGAGTTTTCTTGGACATGTAGGCTTTTACAAGAGATTTATCAAAGACTTTTCCAAAATTGCTAAACCTCTGTGCAATCTTCTGGAGAAGGATGTGTCTTTCAACTTCACTAAAGAATGCCAGGATTCTTTTGAGATCCTAAAACATAAGCTGGTTTCTGCTCCTATCATTGTAGCACCAGACTGGACCCTTCCATTTGAGGTAATGTGCGATGCTAGTGATTTTGCTGTAGGTGCAGTTTTGGGACAATGCAAAGAAAACTTTTCCACACCATTTATTACTCCAGCAGAACTCTGAATGAAGCTCAACTCAACTACACAACCACTGAAAATGAGTTGCTTGCAGTTGTGTTTTCTTTTGAAAAATTCCGCTCTTATTTGCTGGGTCCCAAAGTGGTGGTCTACACAGATCATTCAACAATCAAATATCTGATCGTGAAGAAAGATGCCAAACCCAGATTGATCCGTTGGATACTTCTTCTACAAGAATTCGATGTGGAGATTCGAGATAGGAAACAGACAGAAAATCAAGTGGCATATCATTTATCGAGGCTTGAGAATGGAGAAACAACTGGCAAAGAATTGACAATCAAAGAAACTTTTCTAGATGAACAGCTATTTGCCATGAAACAGCAGGAAATCCCTTGGTATGCTGACTATGTCAATTACATAGTGTCAGGAAAATGGCCGTTGGAATGGACAACTCAACAACGGAAGAAGTTCTTCAAATAATTCAAACACTATGTTTGGGATGGGTCGTATCTGTTCAAACGTTGTACTGATCAATTACTGAGGCGTTGTGTTCCACATGAGGAGGTCAACAATGTTCTGCAACATTGTCATTCATCACCATATGGCAGACACTTTAGCGTGAATAAAACTGCAGCCAAAGTCCTTCAATCAGGTTTGTTCTGGCCCATTATTTTTAAAGATGCTTATCTTTTTGCTCTTCAATGTGACAGATGCCAAAGAACGGGGAATATTTCAAGGAGAAATGAAGGACCTGTGCAAAACATTCTGGAAGTGGAGATATTCGATGTGTGGGGTATTGATTTTATGGGACCCTTTGTTCCATCATTCAAAAACCTGTACATCCTGGTTGCAGTAGACTACGTCTCCAAATGGATTGAAGCAATTGCACTGCCATCCAACGATTCAAAAGTGGTGATCAAGTTCCTTAAAAAGAATATTTTCACTCGCTTTGGATCACCTCGTGCAATTATCAGTGATTGTGGCTCACATTTCTGCAACAGATACTTCGATGCACTCCTATCCAAATACGGAGTTACTCATAAGGTTGCTACTGCCTACCATCCACAGTCAAATGGACATGTTGAGGTTTCAAATAGGGAAATCAAAAGAATCTTGGAAAGAACTGTTGGATCAACAAGGAGGGACTGGTCTACAAAACTGGATGATGCATTATGGGCCTACCGGATAGCTTACAAGACACCCATTGGTATGTCCCCATATCGAATGGTGTTTGGGAAAGCGTGCCATCTGCCAGTTGAGCTTGAACACAAGGCGTACTGGGCACTGAAGAAGTTGAATCTTGATCCACAATCTGCAAGAGAGAAAAGACTTCACCAACTCAATGAATTGGAGGAATTTCATTTACAGCTTATGAGAATGCCAGATTATACAAGGAAAAGACTAAGAAATGGCATGACCGAAAAATAGTGCACAGACAGTTGGAACCAAGGCAGCAGGTGTTGTTGTACAACTCAAGGTTGAAACTTTTCCCTGGAAAGTTGAAATCAAGGTGGTCAGGTCCATTTGTGATCACTCAGGTTTTACTATATGGAGCTGTTGAGTTACTGGATCCCAACACCAACGAAACATACAAGGTTAACAGTCAGCGTGTCAAACACTATTGGGGAGAATCAATTGAGCGACAAAAAGAAAGTATCACACTTTCAGATCCAGCATAACGTTCGGGCCATCACGTCTAGCTGACGACGTTAAACTTAGCGCTAGCAGGGAGGCAACCCATGCAATTTATGTGTATATTATGATTTGGTGTGATTTCATTTTGTGTGTTTAGTTTTCACAGGTTAAGTCATTTCAGGATGGAAGAAGCTCTCGTAAATCTTCACAAGCAATTTCCTTCTCTCCCTTAAAAATCTCTGATGAAAGCTTACAAAGCTCGCTTGGAACGGATGAGACTACTGATGATCAAAGGTATTCCTACTGACATTTGTTGGATTATTGAAGTACATGTCTGATTGTCAGGTGAGTTTTCTGAATCTTTTATTGCACATCTGCCTGGTTTGGGAAGAAGCACATATGCTAAAAAGAGAAGAGCCAAAAGAATGTGTGTTTGTTATAAATGTGCTCGTATGTTTTGTGATACTCGTTGTTGTTCTTTAGGAATGGTGTCTGACAACCGTGAAGATAAGATTAATTTCATTAGGGACGGCTTGAGTAAGGAGTCTTTAGATGACATATCTAAAACTCTTGAGACGCATCCCAGTGGATATGTGTATCATAGACGTCAATCAAGCCGCAAATTATTATAAATATTATATCTCTTTGTCTTTTCCTAATAATTGTGATTTGTTTTGTTATTTTCTCCGACAGGATCCAGATCTTTTTGACTATCACGATTTATTTTACTGCATAACTAATAATTGTCATTTGGCAGGTACTAGTGTTATTATTTTTACTCACCATTTTCAGGTATTATAAATTCAACTCATCATTGCACTTTTGAAGACATCCAGAGTAAAACATGGAAGCCACATCAAGAAGACGAGTTGAAAAAATTTGTGTGTTTTGCGGTACTAGTGTTGGTGCCAAATCACAATATGTAGCAGCAGCACAGGAATTGGGTCGAGTCTTAGCTGCAAGGAATATGCACTTAGTATATGGTGGTGGCAATCTTGGACTAATGGGGATCGTTTCAAAAGTTATATAGGAAGGAGGCAGTCAAGTTTTGGGAATCATCCCAAAACCTTTGGCGGAGGCGAATCTTATTGGACCATCAAACGGAGAGGAACTAATCGTGCCAGGTATGTCTGAACGACTGATAGAAATGGTTAACCATGTTGATGCTTTTATTGCTTTGCCAGGTGGTTTGGACACCATGGAGGAAATTTTTACAGTGTTATCTTGGGCAAACCTGAACATACACCAGAAACCACTTGGACTGTACAACATTGATGGATTTTATGATTTTCTTTGTGTGTTTCTTGATGATGCCCGGAGAAATGGGTTCGTGTCAAAACCTGTAAAAGAACTCCTCTTCACTGCCATAACTGCCCCAGATTTAATTGACCAAATCTTAGCCTTTGAACCACAAATTGACCCTATCATTTCAAAGATAAATTGGTCCGAGAACGATCATGGTAAGAGGCGTCAGATTAATTTGGATCTTAACCTTTAACTTTTCATTTAGATGTAGAATTTCAGCTAACCAGGTACTATCTTCTAAACTCTTCTTCTACTGTTTAGACATTTAGGACAATGTCTAATTTAGGTTTGGGGGAGGGAATTGGTTGACTAGTATTTTATTTTTATTTTGTATGATGTTTTTATTTTTATTCCAATTTTTTTCAAAAAATACAAAAAAAATTGAAAACTTTTACAAAAAAATAAAAAAAAATATTTAGTGTTTTTGTGTTTTTAATTTGATTAATTAGGTGAAATTGGTGTGAGATAGCTGTGTAAGGAATTTCTACTTCTGAGACGTATCTCAACCTATTTCGGAATAAGTTAATTTTTGTTTATCTCGTTTTGAATTATTTAATTTGTGAATTCTCTATAAAATTGACTAAAATGGATCTTCATATGCTCAATTGACAGGTATTATCAACATGCATGGTAACATACAGACATGAGAAGTAATTGACGAGTTTGTAATATTCAGTGCTCTAGTTTAATTGGAGGAAGCATCTAAAAAAAGCAATGTGATTAAAAAAAAGAAAAAAGAAAAAAAAAAAAAAAAAAAAAAAAAAGAAAAAAAATGTGCAAAAAAAATCGTCCGAGATCCGAGTTATTAAGTTTGTAAGGGTGTCTTAACACCTAGTGCCCTAAAGCCAACTGGTTTGGGAGTCACTGACCCAAAGCTCGCTACATGGATCGAAGATGTTGCCAAAAATATATATATATGTGAAGTCTGAGTAATTAAGTCCGCAGGGGTGTCTTAACACCTAGTTCCCTAAAGCCAAGTGGTTTGGGAATCACTGACCCAAAGCTCGCTACATAGATGAAAGATATTGTATATAAATAAAAAGAAAATTCAATCAAAATTCAAGAAAAAAAAATCAGAAAAATCAAAAAAATTATTCCATTTCTTAAAAAAGGTGTGAATTCTGATATAACTTTAGGACAAAAATATTACTCTATTTTCAACTACATTTGTGACTATTGTGGGAAAAATGAGTTGATTAATATTTTTTTGGCTCTGTATATGGAGAATGATAAAAAATAATCGGAGAATTTACTTATTCGGTAATTTAGAAAGAAATAAAATAATTATTGACTTGGATAAGAAGTTTCATCTGTTTAGTCACTAACTTTTTTATTCTCTTTTCTCTTGTCTTTTTTCTTTTGTGTGCATTAGTTTCACTATCTTTTTACTTTTATCAAACGTTTGTGGGTATCGTCGCTGTAAACCCTCACGAGACTACAACTCGCCCACTAGGGACACCTAGAGGTTTAAAGGCTTGTTGCATACGCTAAATGCAACCGTGATCCCTACGAAAGTGGCTTAGTTTAATTTTAATTATTTTTTGTATTTTATTTTGTTGTGTTGCTCGAGGACTAGCAAAATATTAGGTTTGGGGGTGTAATGAGCGGAAAATATATCAATATTTACCGCCCCTTTTACCTAATATTTTGTTTAGTTTCTCGGGTTTGATGAACGTTTTGATGTGTTTTGTAGATAAATGAAGTATCAGGACTTAATGGAATCAACTCGGGGCTAAAACGATGAAATCCGGAGTAAAAAAATGGCGAAAACGGAAATTTACTTTACGCGTCACGAAGTGCAGTCCTAAATTCCAATTTTGCGTAAGTTTTTTATTTTGGCCATAACGTTTTAATCCGATATCTGATTGAGCCGATTCAAGTTTCAGATTAAAGAAGACAAAGAGATCTACAACTTTGAAAATTTAAATATTTTCGAATTCTGAAGTTTGTAAGACCGAAATTGATGAACAATCGAGTATATTAGGTGTAATTACTATAGTCATTTTCAAAATATAAAATAAAATAAATAAAATATAAAATAAAAATTGTCAAACTTCCACCAAACATGCTTCCATGTTTGGTGCCATGTTTGGTGCCATGTTTGATGCCATGTTTGGTGCCATGTTTGGTGGAGCAATTGGTGGAGAAATTGGTGGAAGCCTTTAGATTTTCCTATAAATACCAAGCTTAACTTTGTAAATTTTCCATGCTTTCTTTGGAGGAATTTCTCTATGTAAACCTAAAGGAAAGTGTCTTGTGTATTAGTTTAAGTTTTCTTGTATTTTCTTTTTATCTAATTAATAAAATTTTGTGTGTTTTCATTTACAGCATGAGCATGTAATCTTATTCTGCTGGGGTGAAAATGTAAGACTTTTAATATAATAAATTAGATTAATCTCCCTTATTTTAATTAAAATTTGGATTAATTAGTTTCCGCCTATATGGCCGGTTTAGGGGACAACCTTATTTACCGCCTATATGACTGGTTTTATATTATTGGACTTAGTTTCTGCCTATATGGTCGGTTTATGTGCTAACCTTGTTACCGCCTATATGGTCAGTTTATATGATTTTGTTACCGCCTATATGGTCGGTTGGACTTTGGACAAATGATATCACCGCCTATATGGTCGGTTTAAATATAATTAATCGGTAAATATTGACAATAAATGAGATTTCTAAATTTTAAATATTAAAAGTGGATCCTCTAACCCCAGCAATTTCTTTTATTGTATTTTTACATTTTTAATTTCCAGCATTTAATTTCTAGCATTTACTTTATGCCTTTTATTTTATTTAAGCTTTTATTAGCCTTAAATATGTGTTGTAACTAAGTCCGTTATCTGGGGTTGTGATGAATTCCAATATCATCAGGTTATAAGGGGATATTTTATAGTTTGGGTAATATAAAAGTTTACTTATTAAGTCTTAAGCTAATGCGTCTTGTTAACTGGCCATTAATAAGATTGATCCGGTAAACTTAAAATAAACTTGACAAAGGAATTTTAGGTTTCAGCCTTAGACTTAATAGCCCACGATCTTACTTGAGGATAGATAACCCATTAATAGATTTCCTTACAGGATAAACATATACTTGTCGGGCGGGGGTGGTCACAATTGGAACTTAATCTTAATGAATCCAGGTAATTTGATTGACATAGACATATGGTTTAATTGGGTTACACTGGGTATGTGCAGTTGACCATCGACAGTGGCTTTTGCATAGTTTCGTGTTCCAGGTTAGTAAACCAATATATTACACAAACATAAAATAACCACTTCATCTTTTAAAAGATATTGGAAGGATTCAAAACCCTGGATAGTTTCTTAATATTAAATTTTCTTTAATCTATTTTTGCGCAATTTTATTTATTTGTTCTAAGTTTAAATTCACCACCCAATCAAACAATCAATCCATTAGATACTTGCAATAATTTGGCTTCATAAACTAATAGCTTAGGTTTTAAGTCCTCGTGGGATCGATACTTTTTATACTACTTGAACGATACGTGCCCTTGCGTTATACGGTGTGATTACGTACCAGTCAGGATGATGAAATCTGCTGGGAGAATAAGTTTGTCGACTTTGACCAGCACATCTTCAACTACACCTCTTAGAAATGCGATCGTTCTATCAACAAGTTGCAAAGAAACTGAGGTGGGCATTGCTTCTCCAATTTACAGTTTCTTGTAAATCGAAAAAGGCACCAAATTAACACTTTCACCAAAATCACATAAAGCTTTACCGATATAATGTTCTCCAATGGTGCAAGGAACAGTGAAACTGCCATGATCTTTCAACTTCGGGGGAAGTTTCCTCTGAATAATGGCGCTGCATTCTTCTGTCAATGCTACTGTCTCGTAGTCTCCCAATCTTCATTTTCGTGGAAGAATGTCTTTTATGAATTTGACATAGCTGGGCATTTCTTCCAAAGCTTCTGCAAATGGAATGTTGATATGTAGCTTTTTGAATACCTTCAAGAATCGAGCAAAATGCTTGTCCAATTTACTTTTCTGGAGTCGCTGTGGAAAATATGGAGGTGGAGTGAATCTTTCTTGATCTTTTTCCTTTGCTTCTTTTTCCTCCTGATGAGTTGTAAATCTATCACTATTTCCCACTCATTTAACCTAATATTTTGTACAGTTTCTTGAGTTTTATGAATATTTTGATGTGTTTTGTGTTATTTTGTAGATAAATAAAGTTTCAGGACATTCTGGAGGTGATTTGGGCCTAAAATACTGAAAAAGAAAACAAAAGGGCATTTTGGTCATTTGGCGCTAACGTGCGCCGCACTATGCTAACGTGCGCCGGGTCCACATGTCAGAATTTGAGAAGTTTGACTTTGCTAACGTGCGCCGTACCACGTGTCACCATCATAGCCGATCTGCTAACGTGCGTCGTGCCATGTGTCATCATCCTACGGTGCCGACAATCGCCATCACCACGTGTCGCCACGTGTCACTCCACCTGTCAGTCACGTCATCGTCAACATCACCAGTTGACTGAGTCAACGTGCCACATCATCGCCACATCATCATCATCCAATCACAGTGGGCCACGTGTCATCATTCTATGGTGCCGACAGTCACTATCGCCATGTGTCACCACATCAGCACCACGCCAACGCCACGTCATCGCCATGTCAGCATAATCACTGAGTTGCCAGCCGCCTTGCCACGTGTCACCTTATCCGCAATCGCCACGTGTCTGATAAGAATCTGAGATAGATGAATCAGAGCTTGCCACGTTATCGCGTCGTGACGTAAGAAGAAACGTGCTCGTCGCGACTCGTGGTACTTATGGACGCCTATAAATAGAGCTCGAAATTTTAGTTTCAGATGTACCTTCCTCTCTGAATTCTTTGATGTAAATAAGAAGTTTTCTATCTAGTTTCTTTTAAATTTTAGTTTTGTAATTAATTTTAATTACATTCTGTAATAATAGTAATTTATTTTTTTTACTTTTACAGTTTTTACTATTCAACATGAGGAGGAACTTCCCCCTGCTAGGGTGAAAGGTAATTCTTTTACTATTGCTATTTAGATTAATCTCCCTTAAATATAATATATTCACTATTTAAAATTTGACTTAATGAGGATACCGCTATACTGGTCGGTTGGTAATTCATTTTAATCTGGTTTAAACCTGACTAAGCAAGGATACCGCCAGATTGGTCGATTGGTAATTAAATTTTCTTACCGCCTATATGGCAGGTTTATTTTGGTTCCGCCTTTATGGCTGGTTGGACTTAATTTGACTTAATCAGGTTACCGCCTGGCTGGTTGGTAAAATCATCACAAGTTAATATATTATATTAAGGGAGATATCTAAATAGTAAATAATAAAAGTTGATCTTTTTACCTTAGAATTTTATTTTATTGTAATTTACTTTTCAGCTTTTACTTTACCGCAATTACTTTTTAGTATTTTTACTTTATGTCTTTTACTTTTAAGTTTTTACTAGCTCTAGTTATGTGTCGTAACTAAGTTAGTTATCTGGGGTTGTGATGAATTTTAATATCACCAGTTTATAAGGGGTTATTTTATAGTTTTGGTAATTTGAAATTTTACTTATTAAGTCTTAAGCTTAATGCGTCTTGTTAATTGGCCACTAATAAGATTGATCTAGTAAATCTAAAGTAAACTTGACAAAAGAATTTTAGGGAAGCTGTATTGGTTAGGAACTTTATCACAGAATTGGGAGTATTCCCAAGTATCGAGAATTCGATTCCGTTATACTGTGATAATACTGGAGCTATTGCGCAGGCAAAAGAACCAAATGCGCATCAGAAGTCGAAGCATGTGGAACAAAAGTGCCACATCATTCGAGAGATTGTGTCGCGATGGGACATTGTCGTGTGCAAGGTACCAAGTGAGGATAATGTAGCAGACTTGCTTACCAAGGCCATACCTCCGAAGTTATTTGATAAACATATGGAGTCGATGGGTATTAGATACAATCATTATTGGCACTAGAGTAAGTGGGAGATTTTGTTAGGGTTGGTGCTTTGAGCGCCAATTTTATTATGTATTTCCTTGTAAATACTAATGTAATATTTTTGTTATAATAAAATAAATAATTTCTTTTATATAACATCCTCTTTTATTTGGTAAAAACTTAACAAACCTTAGAATGATTAGTTATGATACTGTTGCAAAAGCGTCGCAACTGACATTGAGTTTTATCATGACATTGTCATTCTTAGACAGTTCCTAGTCAAGGTTTACACTACTTGGTCAGTAAATTAAACCCGTTGAGACTGATACATGTCGTATATTGGAATCTTGGATTCCGATGGTTTCTCAATGAACCATGAGTCTTGGAGACTCGTATAGACGTGTAGGTGTTTATAGCGGATAAACACTGAACGACTCACTGAAGATTCTTAATGGATGGTACACCAACGTCAATAAGAATCTTCTTGGTGAGCATATTGATTTTTTGACTTGAGATATCACTATAGATATGTGAGTTATCCTCCACACTTTGACGGCAGTCACGTCACCGATCTATTTAGATCAGACCTCCGCATATTCGTTGGGTGTGGACTGATGTTTAGGATATCATGTGTGTATCAAGAAAGGATCCGTCAGTTCTGTGTACAGAGCATAGATATTCAATATGGAATTATCAATCTGTTAAATCCATGGGCCCGTGGTACACTATAGAAATTAGTTCTAAGTGTTATTAAGGGATTGCTAATAGAAACGTCTACGTGATTATATCTATATCTCTGGAATAATCCGGATACCCGTGACAAATGGATTATACGTATTCTATGACCTCGACCTGTATGGTTCAATGAGTTTATCCATGTTCGTCATAATTTACGGGTGGGTAGATTATGGACACAGAATTTGATTTCGTGACGGATATGCCTGAATCTAGAGAGTCTCACTAGTGAAAGGTACTCATAGAGTACTAGGGAAATGTTTATAAATAATACTGATTATTTATAAGTCGTTTAACGGTTAAACGAAAAATACATGCGAAGAGACCTAGTGGTTATTTTCTAATTTATGTGTATTTGTATTTAATATTTGATATTATTAAATACACATTGATTAATTATCAAATTATGATATTTGACATATATCATTAATATATGTATTTGAGATATTCAATGTAAATATAATACATATATTTAAGATATTTGTATTTAATTATTTAATTGTTTAATTGTTATATAATTAAATTAATTAAAAATAAAATATCTTATGCCATGATTATGATTAGGAAATGTCATGATTCTATTGGGTCACTTGTAAAGTTTGCTTTATGATAAATGTTATCATTTGTATCAAGTAAACTAAAGTCTTTGCCATTTAATTTGTTGAAACAAAAATTGAAAATATCATGATATTTTCTTTACACAAGTTTCGACCAAAGGGGAGTGTATAACAAAAGTGTTTTGTTTTCATTTTATTGACACAACAACAAGTTACAAAAATAAATTACAAAGTAAGGTTGAGAGAAAACAAGAAGAACAAAGGAAAAAGCTTGAAAAAGTTAGAGTTTTGTAAGTTATTTCCAAATTTCTTTAACTAAGAAATTATTTCCATGTATCTAGGCTTCAATTTGTGATGCTTAGAATTTTCTCTACTCTTTAATAATGTAATTTAAATGGTTGTGAACTTGTTTGAAAAATGAGCATGTATGTTAATAAAGATATGAATGAAATTAGTTCATTAACATTCTTTTAGTCATTTGATGGTGATGTTGCCATTCTAGAGTTTCTTAGCCGCTCATAGATGACCTAGAATTGTTCTTGAGTTGTTTCATGGTGGTGAGACCTGTTTGGTATGGTAAGGATTGGATTAAAGAATTGAATTTGTTTAATCTGGTATAATTTGTCAATTTGTTGAAATTGTAAAATTAAGGTTCATAACCCTTTCCAAATTTGGGGCTTTTCATATATGTGATGTAATTGTTGGAAAATTATGACCCATAGCATCACTATTTGTACAGAACATGGCGTTGTTGTACAAATTAACTATGTGACAAAGGAAACCGCTCTTTTATCATTTGTAATTGGATTACCTGGATATATAAATGATAAAAGTCCATATGATTATTACTGGATTAATAAGATATGAGACAGTATCAATCCACGAAGTTTTAATCATTAAATATCCCTAGTCGTAGTATTATCGAGACTGTACATCGATAATGCGGAATATGCTAGTATTGCATTTGTGCGCATTATGGAGGCATAACGACATAGTTCTCATATATTTGGGTATTGGATACTCATGCAAATGTAATAGGAGGTTCTGTTTACCGATGGTACGGAAACAGCTTCGCTCTGGATAGACCCCTCAGAATCTCATTGGTATTATGACTATGTGTCTATGGGAATCCGAATCAGGGTAGGTGTATTTGGTCTTAACTGAGACTTGCATCGCTAATACTTGCGACAATCAGTATACTTTGGTTTTGGTCGTCCGAGGCTTTAACAGGTTTTGTGTATGCCTCTTCTGGGTATACTGAGAATTGTAGTGTATTGGATGTGATGTCAAGATGGAAGTATCACTTTAGTCATATGGAGATGATGATCACGCAGGATACAGAACTAGTACTCTTGTTTGCTGCAACTATCGGGATAATATGACAAGGTCATGATTATCCGATTATAGACACTAGTTACCAGAGATCTGATATATGCTTCGTACGTGGCAGACACAATTCTAGCCCCAGGCCTAACATGTGACATTCGATACTGGATCGTAATATGCAATACTACGTATACTACATCTGACAAAGATTACATATTCATTTAAAGAATATTTCTGGAGAATTGGGTAGGCACAGTGCTTTGCTAGAAGCCAACCATGTCTTGTAAATCGGTGAGAACGTGGTACCGGGTATGCACGTATTCGGATAGTCCGATGACCATATTTACTGCCAACATATCCAGGGATCTATTGGGCCGCTTCCCGAAGATTCACCGTTGAGATTTGACTCGAACAAAAAATTAATCTGGGATTAATTATGAGAGAGAAAATTAATCTGGGATTAATTACGACAATAATTAATATGGGAATTAATTATTAAAGAAAGAATTAATCTGGGATTAATTGCGTTGAGAATTTATCTAGGATTAAATTCGTTGAGAATAGAGAACGTGATTATTTAGAATTAATCGGTAAAGTAAATTTAATAGTGAAATTAGATTTTACTATTTAATTTATTTAATTGGGCTAAAATAATATATTAGATATATTAAATGAAATCGAATTTCAAAGCGGAATTAAAATAAGATTTTAGTTCAAGCGAAAGAATTAATTTAGAATTAATTCGTAAGCGACTTACATAATAATATTGCGAAACATTATTATTTAATTAATTTGGATTTAATTAAGTCGCAACGGTAATTCGCTTAATTCGGAATTAAGCGAACCTGGGCCCGAGCGAAGTTGCGTGTTGGATTGTCCGACTTAAATTTGGAATTTCAAGTGGGACCCACCAACTTACATCAAAGTGTTTGACACTTGATGGAATTTGGTAAGTGGTTGAGAATTAAATCTTGGATTACTTTCTCTACACTCTAGCTTATTCCAACACACTTGTCTTTAATTTTTTAAAAGACATATACCAACTTTGAAGTCAACTTGGAGATATGATTTTAGAAATTAAAAATGGACACTATTTCCCTTCTCTCTCAATTGCCGAATACATTGCTTCTCTTGGAGAGCAATTTTTCTTTCAATTTGTTTCAAGCTAGCACTTAAAGGAGTGAATCAAGGTGATAGAGAAACTCACCCAAGTGTTAGAAACACTCAAGAAGGACTTGGAGCTTCCACCGAAATGCATAAAAAGTTTTGAACTCATCCGATCAATGTGAGTATTTTCCGCAACTCTTTTGATTTTATTCACACAAAAATCACTCTTAGACGATCTTGGCATGTTTTAGGAACACTCGCAATGGTATCAGAGCGATCTAAGTTTGATTTGGAATTCTAGGGTTCATGACTTTAAATTTGGGATTTTTGTGTTTGGAGCATGAAATGCCTAAATTGTTGGTTGGGTTGAGTTTATATGATGTTCAATTGGATTTGTGATGCATTGTTGGAATTGTGATAAATTGATTAGATTAATTTTCCCCAATTTGTATGCCTTGGCCGAATACATGACCTAGAGAGCTCATGGTGATTTTTTGAATTTTAACAATTGGATGTGTTAAATGGCATGAAATGAATCTTAGATGTTGATTTAATTAGATTGAAATCAAATTGGATGTTAATTTTGTTGCCTTTGCCGTGAGCCATGATGCATGTTATAAGATTGATTTTGCTTCAATTTGTGTTGGACATGAATTGGAAATGTAGAGCATGATTAATTGAATTAATTAGTGTTTTGGAAGCATTAGATTAATTAATTAATTATGGTAATTACACTTGAATTGAATTAATTTGTAATTTGGAATAATGAGTTAATTTAATTTATTATATTTGGGCTTAATGGGCTTGGTTGGGCCAAGTTTGGTTTAGGATAATTGGTTGGATCCAATTGGGCCTAAAACAATTTCCATAAAGCCAAATATGATAATTGGGCCTTTAAAATTTTAATTGGGCCTAATGGGCCTAAATTGATTTTTGGCATAGGGTGATTCCTAATTGGGCCTTGGCATCTTGGGTTTGACCCATAATTGCCAAAGCTCATGCCTAAAGAATTAATTAAAAGCCCATTGGACTTTAAATTAATAGTATTGGATACTAAATGGGCCTTTGAGACCCATTAAGATTGGATTTGGAATCAAAGTCTTTAAGGCACATAAAAGGTGTAATTATTTAATTTGGAATTAAATATGAATTAGTATTGAATATAATTTAAATTGGATTTGAAATTGTAGTTCGATATAATTCAAGAATACGTACTTTGATTATTTATTCTTAAATGAGTTGGACTCGCGCAAATCAAATCGTTGTTTGAACATTGGATGGTCACTAATCAAAGATTAATTAATTGGATTAGATTGATTGATAACATGCTTTGTGTGAATACTTAGATGTATGTATGAATAATGTATATCAGATGGATATTAGAAGGGTGAGGGCAATTTTGGAAATTATTGTAATAAATTTAGAATTTATTAAATTGGACCTGCGCGTCCAGCCTATTATCTCCTTATCTCATTGTATTTCTATTCTCACCAATTCCCCTCAATGTAAATGAGGTTTCTTTAGAAGTATTATGTAATTGGGTAGAAGTATGAATAGTGCTAGCGGAGGGGAGAGAGGAAATGGAGAGATTTGTTCTAGGAACAAAGTTTGTTATATATCCATCCGAATATCATTATTATTTTATCCGCGCCTTATTATGCTTTTAGAATGCATGCTTAAGGGTGTATGCTTAGACCTAATAAAATATTATAAATTGGTTTCCAAATCGAGACAAAAACCCTCATTTTATATTAAACGTTTCTCCTTCCATTGAGTGATTCTATCTCAAGATCCAATATTGGCATTGGTTTGTTGGCCAAAGTCAAGACCTTTGTCTATTGCGGATGTGTTTGAATCATGAAAGCTTTGTTCCATATCGTACGTCTTTGGCAAGTTGTGATTTGTTGGCCAAAGTCAAGGTCACTTATTGTTCACGGGCCTCGATTACGAAGCTTTCCCACTGTCAATGGGTCACGCTTAACTGGTTTCATTAAGCTTGTTGAGCCAAAGCCAAGGCTTAGTTGATTCAGAGGAAAATGTTAGGCAATATATTGGATATATTGGCATATATTGGATATATGTTTCGGACTTGGAGGTCCACCTACTGGATCTAGGAATTGGATGGGATCCAATTGATCTTAGAGATCTACCTAGTTAAGTTTCATACAATTTGTTGGCCAAAGTGAAGGTTGTGTGTTATTTAACGGGATCCTAGCCCACTAGGAAACTAGGTTTCCCGAGTACTCCACTGAGGGTTGGAGGCTCGCCGAAAAATAGTGGGAGGCAAGTATTAAATTTGCAATTTCGTTTAGATACTTGCCAATACACGCTCATTTCATTTTTCGTCATTAAAAAAATTTATATATATTAGTTGGACTAATA
>SKCR01047674.1:0-49390 GCA_019454045.1 Zanthoxylum bungeanum | reverse complement strand
AAGATC
Organism: Zanthoxylum bungeanum; assembly: GCA_019454045.1. Classification (NCBI taxonomy): domain Eukaryota; kingdom Viridiplantae; phylum Streptophyta; class Magnoliopsida; order Sapindales; family Rutaceae; genus Zanthoxylum; species Zanthoxylum bungeanum. Next base: position 49,384 of record SKCR01047674.1, on the reverse strand, counting down.
GATATCAACAGGTTGTGGATTGATCGTGACATAAGTCAACTTTTTTACTCCAAGACAAGACGTATGTTCATTTCCCATTCGATATATTTCTCGGCTCCTTTTAGCTTATTGGAATCCAAAAGTTTCATCATTGGATTAGTGGCAGCCATCTACAAACAACATTTTTGAGTAGTAGCAGAATATTTTTCATTTCAAAAGTGATAAAACTAATTGATTATGGAATTTTAAATCTATTATGCCCTCCCACTACTTTACATAATTATGTAATCTCCCTTAACAGAAAAATAGAAATTTGACTATCAAAATTTCATAACGGGGAGTGGATCCCATGACATTTACTCCAGCCTCACACTAATGACGATATTGGCATTTGTAAATTCATTAGGTAGACCTCCAAGGTCAATCACATCATGTGACTCCTAGTTTAGTCCTAAACCGTTTCTTATCCTCATAATAATGACGATATTGGATTAAGACGTATTCTAGGTGTATACTTGCCAATGTGCAATAATGAGTTTCGTATGTACACCCTCACACTAATGACGATATTGGGAGACTACGTTAACTCATCACCTTACATCTAATATTTTACCGGAGCGACCTAAGTGTTAGGATTGGTGCTCAGAGTGCCAATCTGAATTGTATTTATGTATGATTCATGAATACGAGCAATTTTATTTTTCATAATATTACTTAATTTAATGGTAGCACCCTTGTCTTTTATACACTTATTCGATCTAATTACGATTAGATATCTGATTATGATTAGATCGAAACTAAATCTGGTTTAGTGATACATGTATATTAGACAAAGACACTAGGATTTACAATATAGTGTGTAGTTACAACGTAGTTTGTAATTGACATTGGGAATCACGCTATAAGATGTATATCATTAAATAAAGTTACCGGTCAAGATTTGCTAACACTGGTCGGTTAATAAAATCCACTGAGACCAGTACATATCGTATATCGTGACTTAGTCCGATGGTTTATCCCAGTAAACTATGAGTCTCGGGAGACTCGTATAGACATGTAGGTATTTATTTGATAAGACACTGAACGAATCACTGAAGATTTCCTAATAGATGGTACACCAACGTCAATATGAATCTTCTCGAGTTGAGCGAGAATAGTGGTCCTTCGACTTGAGATACCACAGTGGTGAGATACCACAGTGGGATATATGAGTTATCCTCCATACTTTGATGGCAGTCACATCATCAATCTATTTAGATCAGACATCCGCCTGTTCGTTGGGTGTGGACTAATGCTCATGATATCTAGTGTGTATCAAGATAAGATCTGTCAGTCCTATGTACAGGTCATAGGCATCATCACGTGATTACGATCTAGTAAATCCTTGGCTGTGGTATAACTTTGGAAATCAGTTCCGAGTGTTATTTAGATATCGTAAATTGAAAATCGACTGTATTATACCGAACGAATTTGATGTTTTTATCTATATCCCAGGTATAATACGGATAGCCTGTGACGGAGGGATTATACGTATGCTATGACCTCGGCTTGCATAGTTTAGCGAGATTATCTGTGGTCGTCATAATCCATGAGTGAGTGGATTATGGACACGAAATATAATTTCGTGACGGATAAACCTAAACTTAGAGAGTCCCACAATATGAAGTGTACTCGTTGAGCACTTGGGCAACACGATATGAATAATACGGATTATTCATTATACTTCACCAGATCAAGTGAGTTAATTCGGATCGTTTAATCGGTTAAACGACAACACATGCATTAGGGGATTTTGGCCAATCGTAAGTATTGTGTATTTGTATTTGATACATAATACGATTAAATACACATTAATTATTCGTCAAATGAGATTTTGACACATGCTATAAATATATGTATTTGTTATTTAATGTAAATAAATATATATATATAATAATTATATTAATTGATTATTTGGATATTTAATTGTTAAATATTTAAATGATTAATTAATAAACTTTTTTCATAAATATTATGAATTTTTTCAAGTTATTATTGGTTCACATGGCATGACTTTATTAAAGTAAATGTGTGAAAATTTGATTTGTCACCAAAATGTTTACTTTAATTAATTGATTTTTTATTGGCCAAATTACCAATTTATCCCTTTAAAGTCGGTCAAGAGGGATTATATTAAAAAATTTATTTTCTCTTTCCTTTAACCTTATCCATGGCCATGAGCTACATCAAAAATGGGTCTCAAAATTTTGTTTGAAAATCCATGAAGAAATGAAAGGAAATTCAAGAAAAAAGTTTAGGAAATTTGAGATTAAAAGGTAATCTTTAATCCCTAAGCTTGGAAATTTGTTTCTTATTTTTCTTGAATTGTTAGAATTTTTCTAGGGTTCCTTTTGTTTCTTAAATTGGGGCTTTTGGTTGTGATGGATGGAATTGGAATTGTTGGCATGTGTGAAGTAGATTTTGTATGAAATTAGTGTAATTTGCATCCAATTTGATCATTAGATGATGAGTTGTCATTCTAGAGTGTTATTACCACTCTTGTAATGCCTAGAATTGTTCTTGGGTGGTTCATGTGTGGTGAATTTGGTTGGTGTTATGATTAATTAGATTAATCTTAAAATTTTGGATTTAAAGCATGAAAATTGTTAAATTTCGGTTCTGGATCAGATCTGATGAAACTGGAGATTTTGTGATGAAAATAATGTGTTATGAATGTATTGGATGTGTTTTGGGAGTTGGAACAATTGCCGGAAAGTATTTCGGAGTTGAAATAAGCGAAAACGGCGTTATCGGGTGACTTTTGAGCCAACCGGGTGACGGCTGTCCAAACAGTGAGTTCGTCACTATTCAGGAAGCTCATGAACTTCCCTAACACTATTGGGGCTGACCTGGGCAGTCCCATAAGTGTTAGGTGGTCGGTTCGGTCAAAAACGTATTTTGCGTCATTTTACGGAAAAACATTTTTCATAAAAAGTTTCACAACGTTTCATATATATTTATGTCGCTATTTGATATCGAATAAATACGTTTAGGTGAAATATAAATAAATTATTCATATTAGATATTGAATAATTTATTCGGTAATTTGAAAAAGTTTTAAATTACCATTTCGCCCGAACTGCGCTTCCGTTGCGCTCATCGCCCAAAACCCCAACAAAAAATAGTATCAGAGCAGGTCTGATGCTTCATCCATTACAATATTCATGCTTGATATTTGATATTTAATCTAATTTTAATGTTCGCACATGCATGTTATCTAGATATATTTCTTGACTTTTTGGTTCTACGTTAACGAAAATGTAACGGAAATTTAATCGTTAAATTAAGTTATGTTTTCTATAAGTATAATTGAATTGTTTAGAAAATGATTTAGTTTAAAATACTGTATTTGATGTAGAGTATAGCTTCATGAGGAAAATCCCCGCTTTAAATAAGGCTGTTAAAGTGACATGTATTGGATACATGTTTCTTGGCCCGTCTTGTCAGTATGGTTTATGGGTATCTTTCTATAACTGCATCCGAGATCGTGCCAAAGTTGTGAGGGTGTAGGTTATGGGATTTTATCCATACCGGTTGTATATTGATATTAGACAAATTCAAGTGAAAGTGAAAATCCTGAACGTGCCAAAGCTGTCAGGACTACATCGGTAGCTTGAGTTTGTCATTGACAAGTGTAGCCTTGATACGCCTCCTTGTGAACGTGCCAAAGCTGTCACAACGAGAAATGGTCATGACCAAAACCAGGAGTCACTAGTGAATAATTGACAATAAGTTGTCTACCTAATGAATATACGTAGGTGAGATCGTGCCAAAGCTGTGAGTCGAAATATATTCATGGGATCCTACTCTCACTATGGAATTCGATTTAATTATTGAATTCCCGTTATCCGTTGGGGATTACGGTATTACGTAAAATAGTGGGAGACACTGCTTGGTTAAAAATCCATAACTCAAGCAGTGCGTAATTTTATGGAATTTACTGCTTTCGTTTTCCTTTTATTCTATATTGTTTATAGAATTATACTTCTAATCCACTGCATACTTATTACTTGAATAGATTTTCTGACTTTACTTATGGTTGCGTAATTCTAGAATATGTTCTAGAAAGACAATAGACTTAGATAATGTTAGAATAGTTGAAACCATCGGGAACTGTTGTTCCGATTTTCTTGAAAATCAAGATGGTTTGTGACTTAGTTACTAAGTCACGTTAGGTAATCTAAATTGATATCTGGTTTAGGATATAGTAATTTAGTAAGAATAATTTCTTGTGCAGTAAGAATTGACACGAATTAGTTCATGTCTCGAGATTCTTGACTGGCATTAAGAAAACTCATTTAGTATTTGTTTATCTTATAATGACGTTTCTTAGCTTTAGTGGACTTTATAAGTCATGTGTCTGACACAATTTGCTAATCAATCATTTGCAATTGTTGTGAATAATTGAACGCAAATTATAAAGCTTAAGAAATGAGATATGTATAGTTGTGTATAGAGAATATCGATTCTCACAATACGACAACTGTAGGTATTTGATACTGGATCTCCCGTCTAGTTATTTAAAATAATGTTTAATAATTGTTTTAATATTTGATATCAGAACTTGTGACTATTGGATAGTTACTTGTTCTATATAAACAGTTGTTACATATTTTAATATGACTAGTAGCGTCATTAATGAAAAGATAAACATTAAGAAAATATTCGGTTAACTAAATAACTTAGAATAGTGCTTTATGAGTTTTTATCACATAAGCATTTGATGCTTGTTCCGTATGGTAAAGGATGGTCTGATACGAGTTCACACCATATATCCTTATCCATTTAATGAATATTGTATTAGGATGTGATTAAAGCTTATTTAACCAATGATGTCATTAGACCACAAGATTTATTAAACTAATACATTGGATGTATGTAGTTTAATGAATTAGAAATTACCTTAGATAGTTTTCTTCACTTCGTAACTTAGTTAATGAATTTTCATGACTTGGTTACATGTTTCTAAAAGAATATATATTGAACGTCTTAAATGGTTCGAGAACTTTCAATATGTTTCTGATGAAATGAGGATAGAATATTTTGAATGGTTCAAAGATATTCTATTTGGAGTGTTGAAAACTATAACTTTAAAATTCAGAGTGATTCTTTGAATTGTTCAAAGATGTTTGATATGATCAAACATGTGAATTTAAGGTAATTAGTCCTAAAGTTATTTAATGAATGAGATTCTTACTCAATATTAAACTTCCACGATTCCATCTTGATGGAATTGGTCAGTGTGAGTAATTGAATCTTATATGATTTGATTCGTTGATATTGAATGTTACCGAATTAGTTTTCAATACTCTTGGGATTATGCTTCATTAACATTATTCATCTCTTTAATTAAGGTTCCATTCGTTTTTACAATTACATATATGATGTATAGGTAGAAAATTCGAATCTTAAAAGGTTTGAGATTTGAAACTTTCTTTTGTATAATTGTTATATAATTGAAAGTACTTGTGCCTCGGAGGTACGAGTAAAAGTTATCATTTATTCTATTTAATAGAATATTATATTCTATTTGATAGAATATCTTTTCTATGATCCCGAGTAATAAAATTATTTTATTACTTGGTGCGTAACATCAGATGTTGACCATTGTAGAAAAGACTTGACTTAAAGAAGTCAAATGTGAGAGTGATAAACAGTAATGGAACTAGATAATTAATAAGATGAAAAGACCTGACGATATCTTCCGTATAAGTCCAATAGGATGCCAGAATCATTTGCGAAGTATTTGATACTTATCGGTTCTGTTGTTTTCTTATTGAAGAAAATTATCATGTAACTTATAGTGGGAGCGATATTTGATATCGATTCCGGAACTTGGCATTAAACCATAGATTTAATATTGTTCATAGCTTACTGCGATCAAGTTTAGAACTTGATTGGGCTTTATTTATGAATCGTTCATAAAATGTGCAAATTGTTTGCGCAGCAAAAGCAAAGTGAGCTTGTTAAAGGTTTGACCTTTACAGTATGAGAGTGAGAAAGTATGAGAGTGAGAAGTTTTTACTCAGTACTCTATTGTAAGTTCTGAGGAAGCTTGTCTCTTATCACACTGATTGAACAGTGAATGATCTGTTGGTTAATATTGATATTAAACAGTGTATTTTGGCTAAAGAATGTAAAGTGGCGTTCTTGAGTGATTTCTTCGAATGAGAGATCTGTCGTGATTTCTTGTTTGAAGAGTTCATTCTAGAATGGCCCTAGAGTTTGTATTCTGCTAATATCACAGTTTGATATACTGGCTTATGGAGCTTATTGTAGACTCGGGTAAGCTTTCCGGAAATTTGTATTCTCTGATTTTTATATCAGTCAGATTGTCTGTTTAATCGAAGTATAGAGAATACATATTGTCAGTAGGGTCAGTGGGAGCGCACAAATTTCTTTCTAGTATTATATATCCTAAGTCTTCTTTTCTCCGTGGAAGTAGTGGGAGTAGTCTATGTTATATTTGATATAAAGTTTCATATATGATATAAAACTAAGAGACTTGTGAGATACTCCCATTAGTCGCATATTAGATATGATCTAATAAAGACACAACAAGACTATCTATATGATAGTTAGTGTAACTGTTTGACAGTTAACGTGTCTTTTATAAATATAGTATTCATCTTTCGTAAATGATGATTCATTTGTCAAAAGAGAAATTGATTAGAATGTCTAGTCAATCTTACGCATCATAGGATGATGGCGTAATGATTACTATATTATGTACGATTAAAGATATCAATTTAATCGTAATTTTTATAAGTTATTTTGATATACTATAGACCATAAGATGGATCTTGAAAAATATTCTTTACGATCTTTGAGATATTAAGAACGAGTTTCTTATTTCTGGAGAATTTAGTCTGCAACTGACGGTGCGTAATCACACGCGTATAACGCAAGCGCACGTATCGTTCAAGTATTATAAAAAGTATCGATCCCACGAGGACTTAAAACCTTTTGTTATCAATTTATGAAGTTAAATGTTTACAAGTATCTAATGGATTGATTGTTTGATTGGGTGATGACTTTAAAATTAAAACAAGTAAATAAAATTGCTTAAAAGTAGATTGAAGAAAATTCAAATTTATAAAACTATTCAGGGTTGTGAATCTTTCTAATATCTTTTAAAAGATGAAGTGGTTATTTCATGTTTGTGTAATAAATCGGATTACTAATCTGGAACACTAAATTATGCGAAAGCCTTTGTCGATGGTCAGATGTAAATACCCAGTATAACCCAATTGAACCATATGTCTATGTCAACCAAATTACCTGGATTCATTAAGTTTAAGTTCCAATTATGGCTACCCCCGCCCGACAGGTATATGTTTATCCTGTAAGGAAATCTATTAAAGAGTTATCTATCCTCAAGGAAGATCGTGAGCTATTAAGTCTAAGGCTGAAACCTAAAATTCCTTTGTCAAGTTTATTTTAGATTTACCAGATCAATCTTATTAATATCCAATTAACAAGACGCATTAAGCTTAAGACTTAATAAGTAAACCTTTAAATACCCAAACTATAAAATAACCCCTTATAAACCGGTGATATTGGATTTCATCACAACCCTAGATAACTGGCTTAGTTACGACACATATTTACGGGTAGTAAAAACTAAAATAAAATAAAAGACATAAAGTAAAATGCTGAAAGTAAATTGCTGAAAAGTAAATGACGGAAAGTAAATGCTGAAATTAAATATTGAAAATTAAATGCTGAAAAGTAAATGCTGAAAGTAAATTACTGAAAAGTAAATGCTGAAAGTAAATTGTTGAAAAGTAAATGCTGAAAGTAAATTGCTGAAAGTAAATTGCTGAAAAGTAAATAAAGTAAAAGTACAATAAAAGAAAATGCTGAGTTAAAATGATCCAGTTTTATTACTTCTATTTTAGATATCTCCCTTAATATAATATATTAACTTTGCATGATAATTACCAACCAGCCATATAGGCGGTATCCAGATTAAGTCAAATTAATAATTAATTACCAACCGACCAATCAGGCGGTATCCAGTTTAGTCAGGTTAAAACCAATTTAAATATTTACCAACCGACCAATATGGCGGTATCCTCGTTAAGTCAGGTTTTAACTAGTTTTTATATTATAATTAAGGGAGATTAATCTAAATATTAGTAATACAAGTTTTACCTTTTACCCCAGCAAAGGGGAGTTACCTCCTCATTACTGAAAAGTAACAACTAAAAATTAAACAAAAGAAAAGTATTGTGCGTAAAAGTAAATTATGGAAAGTAAAAACTGAAAAGTAAAGAAAAGAAAGTGTGAAAGCGGAAATTAATTACTGAAAGCTGTAAATAAACAAACAAGATACAATCTTCTTAGTATTCTTAAGGAATTCCTTAGAAGAAAGTATGAATTTACAAATGAAATGGCTTGGTATTTATAGGAAAAATTTTGCCTCCATCAAATCATCCACCAAATTCATTATTAATTGCTCCACTAATTGCTCCACTAATTGCTCAACCAAATCCATTATTAATTGTTCCACTAGTTTCTTATCATGTTTGGTGGTGATTTTATAATTTTTATTGTTTATTTATTAATTTATTTTTTGCTTTGAAAATGATTGAAAATGACTTTAATAATTACACACAACACACTTCTGAATGGTTCATCAATATTGGGCATGAAATCTTCAGAATTCGAAATTATTTTGTCTTTCAAAGTTGTAGATATTTGAGTCTTCTTTAATATGGAACTTGAATCAACTCAATCCGATATCGTAGTAAAACGTTATGCCCAAAATACGACAGATGCGCAAAATTGGAATTTCCAAAACTGCACTTCGTTAAAACGCCATTTCAAGTTTCCAAACTCCAAAATTAATATGTCAACTCCAATTTTTGCCCTTATTTGACCCACATTTCGTCCTAAATGATTTCATTGTGTCCCAATATTATTTTATCTGCAAAATAAACTAAAACACATCAAAACGTTCATCAAATCCGAGAAACTAAACAAAATATTAAGTAAAAGGGGCGGTAAATATTGATATATTTTCCGCTCATCACACCCCCAAACCTAACATTTTGCTAGTCCTCGAGTAAAACAACAAAATAAAATATAAGAAATAATTAAAATTAATTAAGCCACTTTTGTAGGGATCACAGTTGCATTTAGCATATGCAACAAGCCTTTAAACCCATAGGTGTCCCTAGTGGACGAGTTATAGTCTCGTGAGGGCTTACAGCAACGATACCCACAAACGTTTTACAAAAGTAAAAAGATAATAAAACTAATGCACACAAAAGCAAAAAGACAAGAGAAAATAGAATAAAGAAGTTAGTGACTAATCAGGTGAAACTTCTACTCCAAGTTACTAGTTGTTTTCTTTCTTTCTAAATTACTGAATAAGTAAATTCTCTGATTATATTTATCATTCTCCATATGCACATCTGACAAAATATTAATCAACTCATTTTTGCCCACAACAGTCACAAGTGCAGTTGATAAGAGGGTAATATTTTTGTCATAAAGTTTTATTAGAATTCACACCTTTTTGCAGCAATGGAATAATTTTTCTGATTTTTCTGATTTTTTTCTTTGATTTTTGATTTTTTTTATTTATATACAATATCTTCCATCTATGTAGCGAGTGTTGGGTCGGTGGCTCCCAAACCAGTTGGATTTAGGGCATCGGGTGTTAAGACACCCCTACGGACTTAATTACTCAGACTTCAGATATATATATATTTTGCAACATCCTTGATCCATGTAGCGAGCTTTGGGCCAGTGACTCCCAAACCAGTTGGCTTTAGGGCACTAGGTGTTAAAACACCCTTACAGACTTAATAACTCGGATCTCAGACATTTTTTTTTACTCCATCACTTTTTGAGATACTTCTCCAATTAAACTAGAGCACTGAATATTACAAACTTTTCAATTTTAGCTCATGTCTGTATGTTACAATGCATGTTGATAATACCTGCTAACTGAGCATATGAAGATCCATTTTAGTCAGTTTTATGGAGAATTTACAAATTAAATAATTTAAAATAAAATAAAATAAAAACTAACTTGTTTCAAAAATGGTTTGAGATACGTCTCAGGAGTGAAAACTTCTTACTCAGCTATCTCTTACCAATTTCACCTTTTTAGTCAAAATAAAAGCATAAAAACAAAAAAAAAAATTTGTAATTTTTGAAAATTTTTCAATTTTTTTTTGTATTTTTCGAAAAATTTTGGACTAAAAATAAAAACAAAACACAAACTAAAAACAAGGTACTGATCAACTAATTCCCTCCTCCAAACCTAAATGAGACATTGTCCCCAATGACTTAAATAGTAGAAGAAGAGTTTAGAAGATAATACCTGGTTAGCTGAAATTCTACACGAAAAATTAAAGGTTAAGATCCAGATTAATCCGACGCCTCTTACCATGATTATCTTCGGACCAATTTATCTTTGAAATGATGGGGTCAATTTGTGGTTCATAGGCTAAGATTTGGTCAATTAGATCTGGAGCAGTTCTGGCAGTGAAGAGGAGTTCTTTTAAAGGTTTTGACACGAACCCATTTCTCCGGGCATCATCAAGAAACACATAAAGAAAATCATAAAATCCTTCAACGTTGTACAGTCCAAGCGGTTCTGGTGTATGTTCAGGTTCGCCCAAGATAACACTGTAAAAATTTCCTCCAATGTACCCAAGCCACCTGGCAAAGCAATAAAAGCATCAGCACTGTTAATCATTTCTACCAATCGTTCAGACATACCTGGCACGATCGATTCCTCTCCGTTTGATGGTCCAATAAGATTTTCCTCTGCCAAGAACTTGACTACCTCATTCCTGTACAGCTTTTGAAACGATCCTCATTAGTCCAAGATTGCCACCGCCATATACTAAGTGCATATTCCTTGCAGCTAAGACTCGACCCATTTCTATACTGCTTCTACGTATTGTGGCTTAACACCAACACTAATACCGCAAAACACACATATGTTTTCAACTCGTCTTCTTGAAGTGGCTTCCATGTTTTACTCTGGATGTCTTCAAAAGTGCAATGATGAGTTGAATTTATAACACCTGAAAAGGGTGAGTAAAATAATAGCACTAGTACCTGCCAAATGACAATTATTTAGTTAATAGTAAAATAAATCGTGATAGTCAAAAAGGTTTGGATCATTCGGGAGAAAATAAAAGAAAACAACAAAACAAATTACAATTATTAGGAAAAGACAAAGAGATATAATATTTACAAGAAAAGTAGCGGCTTAATTGACGTCTATGCGTCAGGGACAAGCTTCCCATCCAATTTTCTTATAAATTGGCAAACATGGTCTTTTTGAGTCAGATTCCCAAGACTTAACTGTTGTCTTTCTTTTTGAAATTGTGTATGTAATTTGCAAATGGCTATATGAACATATCCACTGGGATACGTCTCAAGAGTCGAAGATATATTATCTACAGACTCCTTACTCAAGCCATCCCTAATGAATTTAATTTTATCTTCGCGATTATCAGACACCATTCCTAAAGAACGACAACGAGTATTGCAATTCCAGTGTGCACATTTGTAACAAACACTCATTTGCTTAGCTCTACGTTTCTGCATAGGTGCTTCTTCCAAAACCAGTCAGATGTGAAATAAAAGATTCAGAAGACTCACCTACCAATCAGACCCGTGCTTCAATTACCCAACGAGTATCATTAGGAACACCATGGATCGTTAGTTATCTCATCCGTTCTAAGCGGGCTTTGTAGACTTTTATCAGAGAGTTTTGAGGGAGAGAAGGAAATTGCTTGTGAAGATTTGCGAGAACTTCTTCCATCCTGAAATATCTTAATCTGCAAAAACTAAACACACAAAATTAAATCACACCAAATCATAATATATACACAAATTGCATGGGTTGCCTCCCAGCTAGCGCTAAGTTTAAAGTCGTCAGCTAGACGTGACTTCTCGATCGTTAGGCTGGATCTGAAAGTGTGACATTTTCTTTTTTTCGCCCAAACGATTCTCCCCAGTAGTGCTTGACACGCTTGTTTTTAACCTTGAATGTTTTGTTGGAGTCAATGTAGGGATTTTATTACGGATATCCGGTAACGCAACGGAAACAGTGTAGAATAATATTTTCCAATTTCAAAACTTTTTCTCGGATTAATAAAATAAACTTATTTATTTTATTATCCAATATTATCCAATAATAAAATTATGAAATAAAACACTATAAATCATATTTTGTGAATTTACCGAATTACCCTTAAACACAACAATTTATTTATTTTAATCCGAAAATGTTCGAAACGATTTTGGATGATTCTAAATCATTACATATATGAATTTAACATGTCATACATATTGAATTTCAAATTACAAAATAAATTCCCAAATTTTTGGCCCTTGGCCGAGAGCTCTTTAAAAGGGAAAAATTGTGCATTTTTCACTTCCATGGTTCAAAACTCATCAAGGCAAAATCCAATCAATCCAATATTTTACATGCATCATATAAACATCCAAATACACCATATAAATGAAAAGCCCCAAATTTGGAAGTGGTCTTAAACCCTAATTTTTCAATTTCTTCAAATTGGACAAATTAGACCAAATTGGTTAAATACAATACTTCAATCATGTTTCTTCCATCCAAATCAAGTCTCAACACAATGAAATAACTATAGATCAAATCTAGGTCATTTAAGAGTGGGTCAACAACTCTAGATTAGCAACAAGATTCTAAAACCATTAAAAGAGTGCTTACTAAATCACTAGTAACATTCTTCTAACTTCATACATGCTTAACCCCCTTCATCATACTTTCATCCATCAAAAACACAAATAATAAAGAATAGAAAAACTTAATAACATCACCAAGTGAAGCCCACAACAAGAGGAACAATTTACTCTCTAATAGAAGGTTGGAAATACTTACTAAATTCCAAGCTTTTCTTTGATTTTCTTTTTCTTTCTCTCCACCTTCTTTGCTTTGTTTTAATGGAGTTTTGATAAAGTGTATTAGGTTATCCAACCCTAAAAGAAACAAAACAATATATATTTGTTCATTTTAACCCTTGGCCGAATTTTTGGCTTTAAAATAACAAGATATTATTTTGTATTTCATTTAAAGTTTAACTTTACAACTTGCTAACTTTAATCATGAAACCATTAAATGAATTAAAGTTAGTCAACAATTGCAACTAAAGCATCTCCAAATAATATCTCAACTTAGGATATTTATATTTTTAATTAATTTAATTATTTAACAATTAAATAATTAAATAATTATTTAAATACAAATATATTAAATATATGTATTATATTTACATTAAATATTAAATACATATATATTTGTGATATTAGTCAAATATCTCAATTTAACAATTAATTAATGTGTATTTGAATTAATCAAGTATTAAATAAATACACAAAAATTAAGGAAATGACTATCGGGTCCCTTTACATGTATTTTGCGTTTAACTTTTAAACGACTTTATAAATAATCAATATTATTTATAAATATTGCCCTAGTGCTCTACGAGTGTATTTCATTAGTGAGACTCTCTAGATTCAGGCATATCCGTCACAAAATCCAATTTCGTATCCATAATTTATCCACCCGTAAATTATGAAGATCACGGATAAACTCGCTGAATCATACAGGTCGAGGTCATGGCAAATGTATAATTCCTCCGTCACAGGTATCCAGATAAATCTCAGAGATATAGATGTAAACGTCAAATCTCTATAAGGATTATTCAGTCGATTATTCTATTAGCAATCTCAAAAAGAACATTTATAAATAAATCTAAATTGTACCATGGGCCCATGGTTTTTATCTGATTGCTAATCATATGGACTACCTATGCTCTGATACACAGAACTGACGGATCCTATCTCAATACACACAGGACACCCTGAGGATCTATCTACACCCAACGAACAGGCGGAGGTCTGATCTAAATAGATCGGTGACGTGACTGCCATCTAAGTGTAGAAGATGTCTCATGTGCCCACAGTGGCATCTCAAGTCTAAAAATCACAAGTGCTACTCAACCCGATAAGATTCTTATTGACGTTGGTGTACCATCCATTAAGAATCTTCGGTGAGTCGTTCAGTGTTTAGCCGCTATAAACACCTACACGTCTATACTAGTCTCCAAGACTTATGGTTCATTGAGAAACCATTGGAATCATATATTCCAGTATACGACATGTACCGGTCTCAACGGGTTTACTATATTGACCAAGTAGTGTAAACCTTGACCAGGAACTGTCTGAGAATGAAAACGTCATGATACAACTCAATGTCAGTTGCGACGCTTTTGCAACTGCACCATGACTAGTCATTCTAAGGTCATTACGTCTTTACCATATTAAAATATAGATTATATTATAGAAACTGCATATATTATTCAAAATAATAAGGTTTTACAGAAGTATTCATAAAGAAATACAACCGGGAATTGGCGCTCTAAACACCAACCCCAATAGTCAGGATCATGTATCTCAACGGCTCTATCTGGTAAAACTTTGGTGATCACAAATAAACCTGACCACCGTGATTTTGGCTTCCATGGGAAGAATTTCACCCTTGATTTGTTTAACAGTACCTTCTGCCCTAGTTCTAGTTGTATGCTCACTAACTTCTCATCATGTCTCTTTTTGGCATTTTCTTTGTACAATTTGGCATTCTCAAAAGACTGATTGTGAAATTCCTCCAATTCGTTGAGCTGGTGGAACTTTTTCTCTTATGTTGCTTGTAGTGCAAGAATTGGCATTTTCAGTGCAAAAGACGCTTTATCTTCAGGCTCCATAGGCAATTGACATATTTTAAGTTTATCAATAGAACTTTGCATTGCATTGGAGTTCTGAATGGTATTGTGTATCACATCAAGTCTGAAACATTCTTCCTTCTTTTCATCATCTGGGAAATTCATGGCCTTGAAAATATTGAATGTTACTTCTTGGTCATATACCCTCATGGTTAATTCTCTTTTTTCTACATCAATAATGGTTCAACTTGTAGCCAAGAATGGTCTCCCAAGAATGATCGGCACGTCTTCGTCTTCCTTCATATCAAGGACAATAAAATCTACTGGGAAAATAAATTTGTCAACCTTGACCAGCACATCCTTAACTACGCCTATTGGAAATACGAGCGTTCTATCAGCAAGTTGTAGAGAGACTGAAGTTGGCATTATTTCTCCAATCTGCAATTTCCTGAAAATAGAAAAATGCATCAAGTTAATACTCACACCTAAATCACACAAAGCCTTACCAAAGTCATGTTCTCATATGGTGTAAGGAACAGTAACTGCCAGGATCTTTCAACTTTGGAGGAAGTTTTCTCTGAATGATGGCGCTGCATTCTTCTAATAATGCTATTGTCTCAAAATCTCCCAATCTCCGCTTTCGTGAAAGAATGTCTTTCATAAATTTGGCATAGCTGGGCATTTGTTCCAACGCTTCTGCAAATGGAATGTTGATATGCAGCTTTTTGAACACCTCCAGGAAACGAGCAAACTGCTTGTCCAGTTTGTTTTTCTGAAGACGCTGAGGAAAAGGTGGAGGTGGAATGATATGTTCTTTTTCCTTTGCTTCTTTTTCCTTTGCTTCTGTTGCTTTGTTTCTTTTGGAACTTCCTCAGCAGTTGTTTTGGCTCCAACATCTTTGTTGATTTCAGTACCACGCTTTTAATATGATGGCATGACATTGGTCATTCCCCATGTTCCTCGGATTTGGTTCAGTGTTGCTAGGAAGGTTACCTGACGGTCTGTAACTGTGAGCATTGGCCAGTTGTCCAATTTGATTCTCCAATGCTTTAATAGAAGCAGATTGACTTTGAATTAATGCTGTTTTGGATTGAAACATAGCATCATATCTTGCTGCTTGAGAGTCGTGTTTTGCTTCTATCTTTTTCAAGTGGGTCAACACTTCTGTTATCCTGATTCATTTGCCTGCTCCTGGCCTTTATTCTGTTGTTGGAATCCGGGTGGTGGGTGTTTATTTGCCCTGAATTGTTGCTCCATGCGAAATTGGGATGATTCATCCACCTTGGTTGTAGGTGTTGGAATATGGATTGTTCCCCTATCTGTTGAAATTGTTGACATAATTCACCGTCTCTTCAATTTGGTTTGGTTCTGGTGCTCCTCCATATGGTGAACTTGTGGATCCAGTATTAACTTGCATGCTGAGAGTTTCCAGATTTTTGCAAATCTGATCCAGCTTGGCATTTACTGCAGTGTTGGCTCCAATTTCATAAATTCCAGCAATTCGTTGAATCAAGCTCATTTCTATTGGCCACAATGAGTTGTTGTTGGCCATTTCTTCAATTAAGTCACAGGCTTGATCTTCTCCTTTTGCCATTAAAGCTTCTCCAGCAGCAGCATCAATTGTGGTTCTCATTATTCCAGAAAGTCCATTGTATAGGTTTGGACTTGTAGCCATTTTGGAATCTCATGGTGAGGACATTTTCGGAGCAAATCTTTGTACATTTCCCAAGCTTCTTAGAGAGTTTCTGAGTCTTATTGCACAAATGATGTGATGTCATTCCTCAGCTTTCCAGTTCTGGCTGGTGGAAAGTACTTTGCAAGGAATTTGGTGGCTAGAGTGTTCCAAGTTATGATGGAACCTGCTGGTAACGAATGTAGCCAAGCTTTAGCTCTGTCTTTCAGGGAATATGGAAAAACCCGCAGTCTCATTGCTTCTTCTTCAGCTGCTTGGTTGTAATTGAAAGTGCCGCAAACTTCCAGGAAGTTACTGATGTGGGCATTAGGATTTTCAGTTGCATTCCCCCTAAACTAAACTGACTGCTGAATCATCTGAATGCATGTTTTGATGTCACCCGCATTGCTGGTAAGGGAGGAAGTACAATACATGAAATGAGTCTGTCAACCACCGGAATTATTCTGTCTCGAATGGGAATTGGTGGTGCAACCTCCAAAGGTTCAGGTTCCATGTTGACTAAAGCTTCTTGGCCTTTTCGCCTTTCCTTCTCAACTGTCTGATGATTCTTTCAATTTACGGGTCAAGCGGTCAGAGTTCAAAGCTTCTGGTTCGTCTCATGTAGTTTCTGAGAATCTGAAACACAAGAAAATAAAAACAATAAGTAAAAAGAAATTAGATACAAGTAACGTATCTAACCCCAAAACTAATAGTGAAAGATAAATAAGTCCCCGGCAACAGTGCCAAAAACTTGACCGGTGCGTAATCACACGCGTATAACGCAAGCGCACGTATCGTTCAAGTAGTATAAAAAGTATCGATCCCACAAGGACTTAAAACCTTTTGTTATCAATTTATGAAGTTAAATGTTTACAAGTATCTAATGGATTGATTGTTTGATTGGGTGATGACTTTAAAATTAAAACAAGTAAATAAAATTACTTGAAAGTAGATTGAAGAAAATTCAAATTTATAAAACTATCCAGGGTTGTGAATCTTTCTAATATCTTTTAAAAGATGAAGCAGTTATTTCATGTTTGTGTAATAAATCGATTTACTAACCTGGAACACTAAATTATGCGAAAGCCTCTGTCGATTGTCAGATGCAAATACCCAGTATAACCCAATTGAACCATATGTCTATGTCAACCAAATTATCTGGATTCATTAAGTTTAAGTTCCAATTATGGCTACCCCCGCCCGACATGTATATGTCTATCCTGTAAGAAAATCTATTAAAGGGTTATCTATCCTCAAGGAAGATCGTGAGCTATTAAGTCTAAGGCTGAAACCTAAAATTCCTTTGTCAAGTTTTTTTAGATTTACTAGATCAATCTTATTAATGGCCAATTAACAAGACGCATAAACTTAAGACTTAATAAGTAAACCTTTAAATTACCCAAACTATAAAATAACCCTTTATAAACCGGTAATATTGGATTTCATCATAACCCCAGATAACTGGCTTAGTTACGACACATATTTACGGGTAGTAAAAACTTAAATAAAATAAAAGACATAAAGTAAAATACTGAAAAGTAAATTGCTGAAAAGTAAATGACGGAAAGTAAATGCTGAAATTAAATACTGAAACTTAAATGCTGAAAGTAAATGCTGAAAGTAAATTACTGAAAAGTAAATGCTAAAAGTAAAATGCTGAAAGTAAATTGCTGAAAAGTAAATGACGGAAAGTAAATGCTGAAATTAAATACTGAAAATTAAATGCTGAAAGTAAATGCTGAAAGTAAATTACTGAAAAGTAAATTACTGAAAAGTAAATGCTGAAAGTAAATGCTGAAAGTAAATGCTGAAAGTAAATTGCTGAAAAGTAAATAAAGTAAAAGTACAATAAAAGAAAATGCTGAGGTAAAAGGATCCACTTTTTTACTTCTAATTTAGATATCCCCTTAATATAATATATTAACTTTGCATGATAATTACCAACCAGTCATATAGGCGATATCCAGATTAAGTCAAATTAATAATTAATTACCAACCGACCAATCAGGCGGTATCCAGTTTAGTCAGTTTATAACCAATTTAAATATTTACCAACCGACCAATATGGCGGTATCCTCGTGAAGTCAGGTTTTAACTAATTTATATATTATAATTAAGGGAGATTAATCTAAATATTAGTAATACAAGTTTTACCTTTTACCCCAGCAAAGGGGAGTTACCTCCTCATTACTTAAAAGTAAAAACTAAAAATTAAAGAAAGAAAAGTATTGTGCGTAAAAGTAAATTACGGAAAGTAAAAACTGAAAAGTAAAGAAAAGAAAGTGCGAAAGCGGAAATTAATTACTGAAAGCTGTAAATAAACAAACAATATACAATTTTCTTAGTATTCTTAAGGAATTCCTTAGAAGAAATTATGAATTTACAAATGAAATGGCTTGGTATTTATAGGCAAAATTTTGCCTCCATCAAATCATCCACCAAATCCATTATTAATTGCTCCACTAATTGCTCCACCAAATCCATTATTATTGCTTCACTAATTGCTTATCATTTTTGGTGGTGATTTGATAATTTTATTATTTATTTATTAATTTATTTTTTGCTTTGAAAGTAATTGAAAATAACTTTAATAATTACACACAACACACTTCTGGATGGTTCATAATATTGGGCATGAAATATTCAGAATTAGAAATTATTTTGTCTTTAAAAGTTGTAGATATTTGAGTCTTATTTAATCTGGAACTTGAATCAGCTCAATCCGATATCGGAGTAAATAGTTATGCCCAAAATACGACAGATGCGCAAAACTGAAATTTCCAAAACTGCACTTCGTTAAAACGCCCTTTCAAGTTTCCAATCTCCAAAATTAATATGTCAACTCCAATTTTTGCCCTTATTTGACCCACATTTCGTCCTAAATGATTTCATTGTGTCCCAATGTTATTTTATCTGCAAAATAAACTAAAACACATCAAAACGTTCATCAAATCCGAGAAACTAAACAAAATATTAAGTAAAATGGGCGGTAAATTTGATATATTTTCCGCTCATCAGCAACTATAAGGTCAGATTAGTTTTGATCCTAATTATGACATTAGATGGTCTATGTCATATAAAGTCAGAAAAGATGCAGTGGGAGTGTCACTGTTGATTTTCCTAAACTAGTGGAATCAGTTGCAACTTATGAATTATTGACTTATGAAGTTGCATTGTGACTCTATAAATTAGAAGTTTTCATATTAGTGTAGTGCTTGCGGTTGTCTCATAGTATTTTGGATTTGATCTCCAAATACATAGACAACTCAGTAGCTATAGCACAATATTGATATAGCGTCTGAGTCATATTGATATGGAATTTGGATTCTACAAACTATGAATGATGCTGGTTAGGAAAACGGTTGGGTTTGTTGACATACTCGATTTGTTAAGCGGGCTTACTTGTTGTTGCCTACCTTTTGAGTGCAAGGTGAGCTCTTAAGGGCCATGAGTATGCGATACACATTAAGATGTGTATAGGATACCGTGGATTGGCACTAGAGCAAGTGAGATAAATTGTTAGAGTTGGTGCTCGGAGTGCCAATCTGGATCGTATTTATGTCTTATTCATGAATACGAGCAATTCTATTTCCATAATATTACTAATTTATTGGTTGCACCCTTGTCTTTTATATACTTATTCGATCTAATTACGATTAGAATCTGATTATGATTAGATCGAAACTAAATCTGGTTTAGTGATACGTGTATATTAGATAAAGACCCTAGGATTTATAATTTAGTGCGCAGTTACAACGTAGTTTGTAATTAACATTGGAAAGCGCACTATAGGATGTATATCCTTAAATAAAATTTCAGGTCAAGATTTATTAACACGGGTCGGTTAGTAAAATTCGTTGAGACCAGTACATGTCGTATATCGTGACTTGATCCGATGGTTTATCCCAGTGAACCATGAGTCCCGGGAGACTCGTATAGACATGTACGTGTTTATTTGATAAGACATTGAACGACTCACTGAAGATTTCCTAATAGATGGTACACCAACGTCAATATGAATCTTCTCGAGTTGAGCGAGCATAGTGGTCATTCGACTTGAGATACCACAGTGGGATATATGAGTTATCCTCCACACTTTGATGGCAGTCATGTCACTGATCTATTTAGATCAGACCTCCGCTTGTTCGTTGGGTGTGGACTGATGCTCATGATAACCAGTGCGTATCAAGATATGATCCGTCAGTCCTGTGTACAGGGCATAAGCATCCTCACGTGTTTACGATCTAGTAAATCCATGTGTAGGAGCGAAGCGGGGTTTACCGTTATGCCTATGATGTTCAGCGAGCACGACACTATTGGGCTCGCAGCCCATAGAGAGTACGGAGTAGCCCACGAGAGACTAAATCGGAGAATAAAGGAGTCGCCACTCAGTGTGAACTGGGAAAAGATTTAAGGCCGCACTCACCCCTCGTAAGGGAAGACCTCAAACCGTTGGGTTCGGAATGGTCCCTTACTTATGCCGATATAATGGACGGGTTCACACAATGGTATAGCCAAGTATTATGCAGTTCATGCAAGATAATTCAAATAAGCACACAAATTTGCACACCCATAAACATTAATATAAATAAAAGCAAACTAAATTAAGAAATATAAGGTACGATAACAAGAATCATAATAATTAAAAGTAAATAAAGCGTCAATAAATAAATAGTAAACAAAATGAGGATTAGTCACGCATATATGAGTATTTTCCGAGTGGTACGTGGAGTTATATCCCAAGTACAGACCGCACTACCGTCCATTCGGATTCGGCTATGGAATTTACGTCTGCGTTTCCATCCGATATACCACAAGAGATAATACCATACGTAAATCATTAATGCAATGTAAATAAAAAATAGACATGAAATAATATAATAACGAACAAATAAAATAAAGGCGAAATAATCAAGATAAATAAATAAGCAAATAAATAAATAACAAACTAACTGCGAAATAATAAAATAACAGTGAATAAATAAATAAAAAAGATAAATAATGGAATGCCAAAAAAAGAAAATGTGACCAGAAACTTGGTGAGAATGGTGAGAACTTGATAAAATATTTTATACCTATATAAAATTGAAAATGGTGAGAACTTGATTATGGGGAACTCATCCACATCGAATGTGGAAGGACAAGACACAGTGGTTCTGAAAATGACGTCTGACAAAAAGATTACTCTGAAAAGTGTTATATGTGTCAAACAATAGGAATATTCTTGTCTTCGATTCTCTGCTGAGCAAGAATGATTTTAAATTAGTGTTTGTTTCTGATAAGTTTGTGTTGTCCAAGAATGAATGTATGTAGGAAAAGAGCACATTAAAGAATGACTATTTAGTTTTAATATAATGATTATTGTATGACCTAAGAATAATAATAAAGTTGATTCATCTGTTCATATTATTGAGTCACATAATGTCTGGCATAGCAGGTTAAGACATGTTAATTATGATATGGTATGTTGATTAATCAACATGAACCTATTACCTAAACTTGATTTAAAACTCAATAATAAATGTGAGGTGAATATAGAATTAAGGTTAAATAGAACTAGTTTTCATTCCATTGAAAGAAATACAAAATCACTTAGAACTTATAAATAGTGATGTATGCGATATAAAATTTGTGTAAACAAGAGGTAATAAAAAGTATTTCATTACTTTTATAGATGATTGCATAAGATATTGCTAAATTATTAATAGATTTTTACACTACAAAAGTGAAGTTGAAAATCAACTTGGCCAAAAGGTAAGAAGTGATCGAGACGATGAGTATGAATCACCATTTGGAAAATAGTGTTAGAATTATTGACCAAATTACTGTTCCTTATACTCCTCAACAAAATGAGATTATCGAATGCAAAAATTAAAAGTTGAAGAAAATGATGAATGACTTGTTGATAAATTCTGGGTTACCCCAAAACTTACAGGGGGAAGCTGCGCTTTCCGCAAACTGCATTCTTAACAAACTACCACATAAGAAATTAAACAAGATACTATACAAATTATGGAAATGTCATATACCTTTCTATAAATACCTAAAAGTGTGGGAGTTATAGATGACAATCGGGATATTACGTCCCCGTTGAGTCTCATTCCGTCCCATCCTATTACTATTCGTGGTGAAAAAATAGTCCTAAATCATGATCGATATTTTATCATTTTTAATTATAATTGTATAAAATTAATAAAATTATGACTCGGACACAGAATTTCGGACCTGCGTGGATCAGGATCCGGGGTACCCATACTGGATATGTAAATCTAGATTTTTTTTTAATTTTTCAATTATATTTGTAGAAAATTAATAAAATTATGTATCATGGTCTGGGAATTTTAGACTTTCTTAGATCCAGATCTAGGTATACCCATATTGGATATGAAAATCTAGATTTTTTAAATCATTTTCAATTATAGTTGTATAAAATTAATAAAATTCTAAACCGGATATCGAAATTCTAGACCCATGTAAATCCAGATATATCTAGACCAGATCCAAAAATCCAGTTTTTTAATATTTTCTAATTATGTTTGATTAAAATTGATAAAATTATGGACTCAGATCTCGAATTTTTAGATCTTCATGGATTCGAATCTGGATCAAGAATTTCTCCACTCGAATCTAAAAATTTTAATTTTGGACCCACTTATTACTAATCCAGATCTTTTAGGTCCATGCGGAATGGATGTAGACGGGAACGACCCTTTTTGTAATCTCTACTCGCATCTTTATATAAATGTAAAAACAATATATACTTATGTGCAAAAACATAAAAATATTAGAACGCACGTCACAAGTAAGGGTGTTCACGGATCGGGTCGGGTTGGGTTTTTTGAAATTTTGTGAGACCCGATCGGGTCGGGTCACGAGAAGTTCGGGTCGCGGATCGAGTCACGCGAAGGTGGAACCCGATTGGGTTCGGGTCGGGTCGTGTCGGGTAGGCAGAAAAAAAAATTTAATGAATTAATTATTTTGAAATACAAATATTTGTTATTTTATGTCTAAAAAATTATCATAAATATAAAGTTTTAATACAACAAAAATAATAAATAAATGAAATAAAAGTAAAATTTTTTAGAAAAATAATATAAATACTATATGATCGGGTCGGATCGGATTTTAATATCAAACCCGTTATCCAACCCGAAAATTTCGGATCGGGTCGAGTTGAAAATTACAATTTTGTATTGACGCGCACGGGTCGGGTCGCGGATTGACCCGACCGCATGAACACCATACGAGAAAGTATACAGATGAATCTGGTTTTGAAATTAATTGAAAATGCATGTCGTTTTCGCTAGCTTGGTAGCGATAAAGCAACAGTAACAGATCTCAAATTTGGTTTCAATTTATGCATAAACCCCACATTCAACACGCAACAAGCCTTAGCTCTCACTCCATCACCCCTTCTATTATCTCCCCCTTCACATTTTCATCATTTTCAACTTTCATTCTCTCTGCGAGCTTGTAAAGTTTCAATTCTTCTGTGTGCGTTTACATTCATTATTAATTAAGGGAACCCATTTTGTGTTTACAATTATAAAAATCGATTTTGTGCTCTCCATCTGCTCGATAATAAGCCACAATGAGTTCACAGCCGGACAAATTAACAAAACCCACAAGCCAAACCCAGCAAGGTTCGTCAGCAAATGCTTCAAGATCGTCTTCTTTGTCTTCCCATTTGGCCATGGTTGAAATGAAGCAAAAAATCCTCACATCTTTATCAAAGTTAGCGGATCGTGACACCCACCAAATCGCCATTGAAGATCTTGAGACGACCATTCAAACACTCTCTCAAGAGTCTATTCCCATGCTATTGAACTGTCTCTTTGAATCCTCTAACGACCCGAAACCCGCTGTGAAGAAAGATTCGGTGAGGCTTCTGGGTCTCGTGTGTCAGCTTCACACTGAGTTGCCGTCCACTCTTGTTACTAAAATTATATCCCACATTGTCAAGAGATTGAAAGATAGTGATTCTGGGGTGAAGGAGGCGTGTAGCGATGCGATTGGATCGTTATCTAAACTGTATTTGAATGGGAAGGAGGAGAATAGTGGAACTGTTGTGGGCTTGTTTGTCAAGCCTTTGTTTGAGGCAATGATGGAACAGAACAAAGGGGTGCAATCTGGTGCCGCAATGTGTATGACTAAGATGGTGGAATGTGCCTCGAACCCGCCTGTTGTGGCTTTTCAGAAGCTGTGTCCTAGGA
This sequence comes from Zanthoxylum bungeanum, assembly GCA_019454045.1. Taxonomy (NCBI): domain Eukaryota; kingdom Viridiplantae; phylum Streptophyta; class Magnoliopsida; order Sapindales; family Rutaceae; genus Zanthoxylum; species Zanthoxylum bungeanum. Next base: position 24,743 of record SKCR01047674.1, on the reverse strand, counting down.
TTTGCAAATTGCTGAATAATCAAAATTTCTTGGCCAGGGCTTCTCTCTTGCCTGTTGTGGGGAGTTTGTCTCAGGTTTGCATGAAGTTTTGTTGTAATTTTGGCAACTTATATTTTGTGGCAGTTTACATTATATTATTTATTGGTGTGTTGTGTGTCAATTTGCTTGATAATTATGCAGTTTAGATAGCCTATTTGCAAGGAGAGAATGAATTAGCAAGTAAAACTTTATATGGTTCATTTGATATAAGAAGGGAGTAAGTTCAGGGATTGTAACAGTCTATTTACTTGTTGCAGGTGGGAGCAATTGCACCTCAGAGCTTGGAATCATTGCTACAAAGTATTCATGAGTGTCTTGGAAGTACAGATTGGGCAACACGTAAGGCAGCAGCTGATGCTTTAAGTGCCCTAGCATTACATTCAAGCAATTTGGTTACAGATGGAGCTACTTCTACACTGACAGTGCTTCAGGATTGCCGATTTGACAAGGTAGTTTTCCAGCTATGTTTGTTTGGACATACTTGTGTTAGTCAGTAGTCACTATTCGGAGGGCAATCATGCTTGGTGGAAAAGAACTGCAATATGTTGGATTATTTGTTAAGAATTATGAATAGTTCTATTGATCATGCATAGACATCTTAACAGAATATCATAGGTTAGAAATTGATATATTTCCACGAGCAGAGAATTTAATAAACTATAATAGGCATGTTATGAAAAACATAACAATTCTATGGGTGGAGGAAGGAAACTTTTGAGTGGTTGGCTACTCTCAACTGGTCCAGAAACTGTCAATGACACTTGCTTATCATACTTTTTGCATCTCTTCTTAAAAATTGTTATGTAATTGTGAGTCATCTAAAAGAAATTAGAAACCAGGTTTGTGTTAAGTGGGAGGTTGTCTCGGGGACTACCCATCATGTTGAATTGATTATTTGATTATCTATTAATGGTTTTTCAGATAAAACCTGTCAGAGATAGTATGAATGAGGCATTGCAGTTATGGAAGAATATTGCAGGAAAAGGGGATGCTGGATCAGATGCCCAGAAAGCTTCACACGGTAAGATGTTATCAGTATTTCCTTCCAAAATCTAATCTCTGCTTCTTCAATGAATCTCTTTGTAATTCACAGATGGTGATGCTCCTCAAGTGGCTGAGGACCTTAAGAACTCAAATCTTAGTGACAAAAGAGCAGAGCCGTCAGCCAAGGATCCATCCAATGGTTCTTCACCTAATTCAGTGTCTCTTACTAAAGGAAAAGTTAGAAACATTTCAGATAAAGCAGTTGTGATTTTGAAGAAGAAAGCACCCACCTTGTCTGACAAAGAGATAAACCCAGAATTTTTCCAGAAACTTGAGATGAGGGGTTCAGGTGATTTTCCAGTTGAAGTAGTTGTTCCTCGTAGATGTCTCAACTCTTCAAACTCAAACAATGAGGAAGAATCAGAACTAAATGCTTTGGATTCAAGAGGAAGGTCAAATCGCGTGGGAAACAACCAGACAGATGACTTTTCTGGGTCTCTTAATAGTAAACAACGTAGCATTGACAGAGGCACTGCTGGTGGAAATGGAAAAGACCCAAGAATGAGGGCATCTGATGTTGAAAAGGAGTTATCTGGTAATCGTCCTGGTGTCTCCAAGACCGATAACCAATCTGAAGGATCCTTTATTAACAACAAGGGTAATTGGTTGGCTATCCAGAGGCAGTTAATGCAGTTGGAGAGACAACAAGCTCATCTCATGAATATGCTGCAGGTACTCTTGAATTTCTCAAAAGCAAATGGCTCCTCTACGTGCTTTTATTATTGATTTGAATTGTAAGATGCGTATCTTATATTCCAGGATTTCATGGGCGGGTCTCATGATGGTATGGTAACTTTGGAGAACAGGGTTAGGGGTCTTGAGAGAGTTGTTGAGGACATGGCACGGGATTTGTCAATATCATCTGGCAGGGGAGGTAGTAATTTCGCAATGGGGTTTGAAGGATCAAATAATAGATCGTTAGGCAAGTATAATGGTTTCGCTGAATACTCTGGTACCAAGTATAATGGGCGGATTCCGATTGGGGAAAGATTTTCCCAATCTGATGGTGTTGCTAGGAGTATCAGGGGTAGGGGGCCTTCTGGGAGATCTGATATGTCTGATGCTTGGGATTTTCCCGCATATGGTGCTGCCAGAAATGGACAGGCTGGTTCTAGGAGGGCTCCAGGTGGTGGTCCTGTGGATAGCAGATCATCTAAATCAGAACATGAGAGTGATCAGTTTGGTGGCAGCAGGGCATGGGATAAGGGGACTGGACCTGTTAGGCTTGGTGAGGGGCCTTCTGCCAGAAGTGTCTGGCAAGCTTCAAAAGATGAAGCTACCCTGGAAGCCATTCGGGTGGCTGGGGAAGACAGTGGAACATCTCGGTCTGCCAGGGTTGCTATCCCTGAATTGACTGCAGAAGCCATGGGGGATGACAATGTTGGGCAAGAGAGGGACCCCATCTGGACTTCTTGGACTAATGCTATGGATGCCATTCAAGTGGGTGATATGGATACAGCTTATGCTGAAGTTGTGTCTACAGGCGATGATTTCTTACTTGTGAAGCTAATGGACAGATCAGGACCTGTAGTCGATCAACTCTCAAATGAGGTGGTGAATGAGGTCTTGCATGCTATTGGGCAGTTTCTATTAGAGCAGAACTTGTTTGACATTTGTCTATCTTGGATTCAGCAGGTATGACTCTTTTCTTAAAGTATACAGATTCAATTTAAGCTGTTCATTTCAGAGATCTTAACATCTTATATGCTTTTCATGACCAACCAAATCTTAATCAGCGGAATCTGGATTAATTAAAAACATTCTAATGAACAGGCTAGTACAAATAATTTATCTTGGGCAGAAATGTGTAGTAAAATATGCATGTAAAATTTTTTATAAACCAAGTTTTTGTAGGAGCCTTAGGTTCTTTTTGAAGATTTCAGAATCCAATTGATTCTGTTTCAGCAAAGAGGTAGCGTTATAATGTTACCACCACTATTCCTTGCACACATGTTCTCGCAATGAATGTCACCTAGATGAGTTGTTACAAATCATGAACATTTGACTTTTGAAGATGATATGTGACATGTCCCTTACGGTTTCAATTTCATAATGGAGGCTGCATTTTTGAAAGTGTCGGTAGACCTTCCGTGTCTTTTCAACAAAGCCATGATTCTGACCTTAATAATAACATCAGTAACCAGATTTGAAATCGGCCTCAGTTTGCAGTTGATTGTTACTCCAGTAAATGGTAGAGGAAAGGTGCTTCGGTGGCTGATTTATTGAATAGAATACTGTGACCTCTAATTCGCTCTTCTTTCTGGCTGATCAAGTGAAAATAGAATACCGGATTTCAAATTGATGTGTTGTATGCTGCATTCTATAACTGTTCCTAAGCCATATTTTTCCTATATAAGTGGCATCAAACGAATATTTTTTTTTACCGCTTTGCCTCTTTTTGTTTTTGGCTATGTTCCTCAGTTGGTAGAAATTGTACTGGAAAATGGACCTGATGTCTTGAGCATTCCTATGGAATTGAAGAAGGAGCTCCTTCTAAATTTACATGAAGCTTCGTCAACAATGGACCCACCTGAAGATTGGGAAGGCGTGGCCCCTGATCAAATTTTGCTGCAATTAGCTTCAGCCTGGGAAATTGAACTGCAACAGTTTGATTAGTTAGCTAAAAAGGTCAGGTTACCTGAGATTCTGTATCTTGTATGCATAACTTTTGATCGGTTTGCTTCCTCTGTCCATCGTAATATTTTTACATCAATTAAATGATAAACGAAAACTCTTACCATATGAGGCAAATATGCAAGTTTGGTATCTTGCATCAATTAATTGATTTCTTAATATATTTATACAACATGGAAGATAATGCTTGATTTTTGTTTCACTTAATTTGTGTTAATACTAACCCAGCTGATGATGTCTTATATATATATATATTTTTTTGGAAACGTTGGAAATCCTGTCTCCAAACCAATGATTTGGGTTTAAACAGAATAGGTAAAATCTCTAGCGGTTTAAAACTCATAAAAAAGTGCACTTCATGTAGTCCCGGCCCGGAACCGAACCGAACCGGCCGGTTTCCGGTTCCACACTTAAGTGGAACCGGAACCTTGAACCGAACCGGAACCGACCGGTTCGGTTCCGGTTCCGGTTGGGTTCCAAACCTTTTTTTTTCATAAATTCGAAAATAAATTAAAATAAATGAGATTAATTTTATAAATAAATAAAATTATTACATTGAAGAGCTTGAGCTTAAATTTTTAAAAATTTAAGTTGCCTACGCATCCTCCAGGGGTGAGAGGAATTAAAGCTCACGTAGTTCCATTACAATTTTAAGACATTTCCCCTTTGTAAATTTACAATTTTACAATTATTAATCATCATTATCAGTTGATCCTTCAGCTCTGGTTCCGCTTGCATTTGTTGTTGCAGATGCATTATCGAACAAATCTTCAAAATCATCGGGGGCGTCTTCTTGTTGTCTCAGATCAGCTCGAGTCCAATCATCCACACAAGCTGTTGCTTTTAGAGTGCTTGGATGTAATGAAGATCGTCTAGCTTCCAATATATTGTCTTCCAAGCTGAAGGTTTGCTCAACCGCAACAGTGGAAATGGGTGCTGTCAATATCTATTTAGCAATAATTGATAAAACATGATATATATTTTTATGTCGGTTCCACCAGTCAAGGATTTTAAAATTTTTACTAACTAAACTTTCAGTAGGAAACTCGAAATTTGTAGATAAATAATTATATAATTCGAGGATATTAGTTGTCGTATCCCTAGCTTTTTTTATTTCGTTGCAATAACCATCGATCCCATGCGCTAAGTCTTGTTTGAATTATCGGGTCGCTACTACTAGATTCACCTAATTTTCCTAAGTTATATCTTACAATATAATCATTAAATAACTCAATTAAATCATTTCTTAATTTCGTCATTATTCTTGTAATATCAATTTCTTCTAATATTCCTAAATAATCATAGTAAGCTTATAAAGCACCATTCAAACCTTCTAATTTAAATTTAGGATAAAAAAACAGCAGCAATAAGATAAAGTAAAAGAATGTCTCTAAAATAATTCAATCATTTTACCTTCATAACAGTAATGGCTTCTAATAAAACAATATCATTAGGATCGCTACTTTCAACATGTTCATCGAAAGCACCAACAATATTCAAACTTTCAAGAAGAAATAAATGTGCTGTTGGATAATAAACACCGCTAAAAGTTAAAGTAGCTTCATTAAAAACTTTTAAAATAATTTGTCATTTAAAATCTCTTTAAATATCTGAACATATAGAAATACGACATTTTATCTCGTTAAATATGTCATTTAAAATAATTTTATCATCTTTACATAATTTAAAAATATGACGTTTTGTTGCGTTTCGAGTCATTCTACATGCAGAAGGATTTAAAGCATTATGCACGTAATTAGTAAAATGAAGTTTTTCACCAAAGCTTAAAGAAAGATGTGCCATACAAGTTAATTTCGCAAATTCTTCTCTATTTTTTGCATTAGAATATTTAAATAAATCTACAGCACTTGTACCTCTACTAAATGATGCGTACCTGGCCATTTGAGTTTGCGTCGTATCAATTCCAAGTTCAACCGTATGATGTCTTTCCAGGTGCTTGATCATATTGTCGTATCCACCAGAAAATTTGTAGGTAACTCCACAATAGTTGCAAATTGCTCGTTGTGTATTATCTTCTAGGCGTTCCAAATGAAAATGAATTTTGAAAACATCCGAGGAACGAGCCTTAACTTCTCTTCTCCGTGATTGTGCACCGACACTAGGGCCGCTCTCTCGGGTTTGCATATTTGACATTATGTTCTCAGATGAGCTTGCCATTTTTCGTTTGAGAAATCAAGAAGAAAAATAAGAAAATTGACTAATTGCGAATGATAATAACTAATTGAATTGAGATTGAGAATAAGAGAATTGTATGAATTGAGATTGAGAATAAGAGAATTGTTGGAAATGAAAGAGTTGAAAATTTGGTGTGTTGAAATAATGAAAAATGAATCATATTTATAGAGTTTTAGAATTTTTTTTTATACTAAAAATGTCCATAAATATAACTGTTTTATTACCATTATTATGGATATATTAGTAATTTATAAAAAAAAAATTATAACAATTTTGGCTCCCTGCCCTCCCCCAACGGCTACTAGCCGTTGGGGCCCCGGGTTCCTGTTGGAACCCTACGGTTCCAACCGGAACTGTTTCGATTCTGGTTGGAATCGTAGAACCGGTGGACGGTTCCACCGGTTTCCAACCGGTTCCGGAACTGGAACTGTGGACGGGTCTAACTTCATGGATTCAAACGTATGATTTGACAATCAAATCTTAAACATTATACCATATTACCACCGGTCAGTGCAAAGACAATGTAAGACACTATTTTACACATGAATTTGAGGTTACAGAAACTAAAGATTCATATAGAAATAGAATCAACTAATGCTGCTAGCACTAAATATTGGCGAAATTGATTTTTTTTCCTGTAAATATTCCACCATGGATTTGAGAAATATTTTTAATACTGATGATTCTCAACCTCTGTTAGAATGAGTTTCATGGGATTAATTTCACCATCATAACATATATATATATATTTAAAAAATAACATTTTTTTTTTCATTTCACACCTTTTTAGTCCACTCTTACCCTTGTGTAGGATACAAATTAAATTATTTTTCTTTCTAAAGTTGATGCGAGGGAGAATGATTCTTTGATCGAATGTTTCCACGACATTTTTATAAGAAGTTTGTATAGCAAAAAGAGAGAGTAATTCCATATTGGAAAATGATATGGAAAATGAAAGATTTATAAGTGTTCTCTAGACTCTTATATTAAATTAGAAAAAACAAGGTTTGGGCTTGGATGAGTGTGGTTGTTGGTGAGTTTGATATTAGATTTAATTAATATATTTAATATATATTTAATTAAATCAAAGATGAGCCTTGGGTAATGGGGATCTTGTGCTCTTGGGGATTTCATTATATGCCTTACTTAAAAAATATTTTTCTTTTTAAAAATTTTGATGTTGAACCAGAAGGTTGTGTCTAATCAACACAACCCTTATGAAATAACAAGAAAATATTTTGCACTTCATGATTAACAGTTTTCCATTTTTTGTTTATATAAACAAAACAGAGATAGAGAGATTAAAAAGTATAACTAAAATTGATAGAATTTTCCATATACCAACTTACTGATCCTTGAAAACGAAAAGTAGAAAAACATCCAGTAGATTCGCAAGAGGTCGAAACATCCAGCGCAAATTTCCGACTTGCAGATTGTTGTATCCTGGTGGCAGACGTCCAACGAACTACAAGCACAAGAGTAGGCGAATTTCTGCAATAGGATACAACCTCATACGCTAGCCTCAATCTTTACAAATCAGTGTGTTTATTGATTTTAGTTACTTGAATTGTAAGTTTCGATTCTAATTTGTTTGTTGATGATTTTAATTACTTGCATTGTAATTTTCAATTTCGAATTGATTGTTGATATTATCTAAATATATACAATACATAATTACTACATTCAGGGTTTGTCCTTTAATAATTTTTACCATAAAAACTTTTATAAAAAGAATAGATGACTCAGATCCATTAAATCTTTACTTAAAAATAGGGGTATTTACGGGTTTGATTAGTAATCGACCAACACAATTCGTAAATAGTGCGCGTTGGAATTTTTCAATTCGACCTAACCCGTATTATTTGTGACTCGAGTGAGGTTTCAGAAGGTTAAATTTTTTATTTTATTTTTTAATTTTTTTAAGATTCAAATATTTAATTAAACAATTATAGGGCTCGTACTTTGTATGGGTTAATCACATTTTTTTACTATAATTTCATATAATAATAAAAATCTTAATAAAATTTTAGGTATTAATCTTGTAAATGATTCAGATCTAATTGATTTTTTTGGCTATATTGATATTGTAAATCATTTATTTGTCTATTAATTCTCAAATTGTGTTTCTAATTCACATTACAATTTCTCTATCGTCTTATTCTCTCATTTGAAAACATATTCCTAATTATAAATAACTTTAAAAATATTTAATTTTCTTTCGGATGAATTCTAATGAAATTTAATATAATTTGTTTAATTTAAGATCAAATTTTCTTATCGAACTTGAAATCTTGACCGTCATTGTGGAAGAAATAATAATCAGAGTATGTATTATGAAGCATAATAAATAATACAAATTCATGAAAAGCTTATAGAAATAATTCAAAGTAAAATAAAAAAATAAAAAAATACCAAAAAACTAAAAAATTGGCAGTTTTTATGGACGACTGCTATTTATATTTCTTATTTTAGTATGAGATTATGTTTTTATATTGTAATAGATTTCTTATTTTAGTTTTACTTTTTAATAATAAGAAAATTATAGAGATATTTTAGTTTTATAATTTAATAATAATAGTAGTTTTTTTATTGTAATAAGTTTCATTTTAATTATTATTATTTTAATTTTATAATTTTAAAATAAAAAGTGAATTTTAGAAATATTTAAATTATAATTTAATAATAAAAAATTAATTACGGAGATTATGTACCACATATTAAATCAATAGGTTTCTTATTTTAATAAGATATTATGTTTTTATTTTATAATAGATTTCTTATTTATTATTAATTAATTAATTAAATTAATATGTTTTTTATTTTAATCGGAGATTATATTTTTTTATTGGAATATGTTTCTTATTTTAATTATATAATTTAATAATAAACAATTATAAAGATATTTTAATAATAAATAGGAGATTTTATTTTTATATCGCAATAAGTTTCTTATTTTAATAAATTATTATTTTAATTTACACTTTAGAATAAAAAATTAATTTCAGAGATATTTTAATTCTATAATTTAATAATATAAAATTATTATAGAAATTATATTACACATATTAAATTAATACGCTTCTTATTTTAATAGGAGATTATGTTTTTATTTTATAAAGATTTCTTAATTTAATTTTTAATAATTAAATTAATTTTAGAGATATTTAAATTTTACAATTTAATGTATTCTTAGTATAATAGATTTCTTATATAATATAATTTAATAGTGAACCGTCACGTGACATGATAGAAAGACTTAAAAATATTATATGTTGACGGTGGATTTTGGTCTCAGGGTAATACAGGAATATCACCTCCGAGGCAATCCTCCTCCAACTGTGAATTTGTTTGGTTATGCGGGAAACCAAAAGCAAACTTAGCGGAAAACAAGAAAATACGCCAATCAGACAAGGTGATTTAACGTGGTTCGGTGGATTTTGAGATCCGACCTACGTCCACGGACAAGAACAGGGTGGTACTCTTTTATTACTCAAATACACTCCTCGGGTCTCTTCTTTGCTTTTACAAATCAGAGCTTTATGATTCTAATCCCTCACTCTTGTGATGATTTTCAGATGATGCCTTTTACTCTTTTTCTACAATCACTCTACCCTCATATTTATAATGGTGAAGAAACCAGATTCCTATTTGTACAAGAATTCCCAATTGGAGATGGTCTCCTTTTCCTATCAGGATTCCTAGTCAAAACTATTCCCTTTTCCCATAAGGATTCCTAATCAAAACTACATTTACTTCCTTTATCCTATTAGGATATTAAGTTATTACTTTACCCCATTAAAGTAGGACAACTTATCCCTTTTCCGCAAGAATATGATGCTTTATCTTCCTGAGCACGCCTCGTCATGTGCTCGGTCTTCATGAGGTCGGTCATGATAGCCATTTGAACTGAGAATGCTGCTGTCGATCTGATAATGCTCGGTTATCCGATCTCAAGTGCTCGGCCATTTAGTATAAAGTGCTCGGCCTCTTACCGTCAAGTTGTCGGGTCGGCTTTAACGGTCTCGATCAATGGAGTTACCCCTTTTACCCCTGTCGTGTTGTTTAAATAACATAGTGCCCGAAAAACACCATCAACATCTGTCCCCTAGTTCTCGGTAACAACGAGTTTGTGAGTTGATGCCGGGAACTATAAAAAAGATGGTGTGCTGATCGCCTTGCTGGTGGTCGCTCCAGAAATCACCGAGAAATTGTCTTTGCCATCAACTAAGTCTTCTGTTTCTATCTTCATATCCTCGGTTTATTGGAGATGCTGACTCTATTCAGAATGATTCTCCACCTCAAAGCAAATTGCTTACTTGGGTCGTTCCATCAGGAGATGAAGTTCCTCTTGTTGTCCAAACTAAAAATGACTCATCCTCTGTAATATCTGTACCAGAGATTTGGGGGTCCTGACCCCTGACTGATCCAATCTCGATTGTGAGGAGAAAATTTTGCCTCTGAGCTAACGATGAGGTGCTCGGTGGCATGTGATCCTGTCTCGAGCTGTGAGAGATGCTCGGGCCTGGGGGAACGTTACGTCCCCAGTCCGAAGGACTGACTCGGTGGGACGCAACCCGACCCCGAGCTGAGAACGACACTTGGACCTGAGGGAATGTTACGTCCCCAGTCGAAGGGCTGACTCGGTGGGACGTACCCCGACCCCGAGCTGTGAAAGGCACTTGGACCTGAGGGAATGTTACGTCCCCAGTCCGAAGGGCTGACTCGGTGGGACGTACCCCGACCCCGAGCTGAGAAAGGCACTTGGACCTGGGGGAATGTTACGTCCCCAGTCCGAAGGACTGACTCGGTGGGACGCAACCCGACCCCGAGCTGAGAACGACACTTGGATCTGAGGGAATGTTACGTCCCCAGTCCGAAGGGCTGACTCGGTGGGACGTACCCCGACCCCGAGCTGTGAAAGGCACTTGGACCTGAGGGAATGTTACGTCCCCAGTCCGAAGGGCTGACTCGGTGGGACGTACCCCGACCCCGAGCTGTGAAAGGCACTTGGACCTGAGGGAATGTTACGTCCCCAGTCCGAAGGGCTGACTCGGTGGGACGTAACCCGATCCCGAGCTGAAAGAGGTACTTGGCTCTGGGGGAATGTCACGTACCCAGTCCAAAGGCAGACTCGGTGGGACATCGCCCGACCCCGAGCTGTAAAAATCACTTGGTCCTGGGGGAATGTTACGTCCCCAGTCCAAAGGGCAGACTCGGTGGGACATCGCCCGACCCCGAGCTGTAAGAATCACTTGGTCCTGGGGGAATGTTACGTCCTCAGTCCAAAGGCAGACTCGGTGGGACATCGCCCGACCTCGAGCTTTAAAAATCACTTGGTCCTGGGGGAATGTTACGTCCTCAATCCAAAGGGCAGACTCGGTGGGACATCGCCCGACCCCGAGCTGTAAGAATCACTTGGTCCTGGGGGAATGTTACGTCCCCAGTCCAAAGGGCAGACTCGGTGGGACATCGCCCGACCCCGAGCTGTAAGAATCACTTGGTCCTGGGGGAATGTTACGTCCCCAGTCCAAAGGAAGACTCGGTGGGACATCGCCCGACCCCGAGCTGTAAAAATCACTTGGTCTTGGGGGAATGTTACGTCCCCAGTCCAAAGGGCAGACTCGGTGGGACATCGCCCGACCCCGAGCTGTAAGAATCACTTGGTCCTGGGGGAATGTTACGTCCCCAGTCCAAAGGGCAGACTCGGTGGGACATCGCCCGACCCCGAGCTGTAAAAATCACTTGGTCCTGGGGGAATGTTACGTCCCCAGTCCAAAGGCAGACTCGGTGGGACATCGCCCGACCCCGAGCTGTAAAAATCACTTGGTCCTGGGGGAATGTTACGTCCCCAAACCAAATGAGTTGGCTCGGTGGGACGTAACCCGACCCCGAGCTGAGTGAAAGACTTGGCACTGGGGGAATATTACATCCCCAGTCTACAGAAGCCGACTCGGTGGGACGTAACCCGACCCCGAGCTGAGTGAAAGACTTGGGTTCTGGGGGAATGTTACCTCCCCAAACCAAAGGAGTTGGCTCGGTGGGACGTAATCCGACCCCGAGCTGAGTGAAAGACTTGGGTTCTGGGGGAATGTTACATCCCCAAACCAAATGAGTTGGCTCGGTGGGACGTAACCCGACCCCGAGCTGAGTGAAAGACTTGGCACTGGGGGAATATTACATCCCCGGTCCAAAGAAGCTGACTCGGTGAGACGTAACCCGACCCCGAGCTAAATAAGTAAGCGGCCTCGGCGGAACGAAATCCAGCCCCGAGCCGAATAGACATCGATCTCGGCGGTACAAGAGCAGACCCGAGCCGGAAGGAAACATCGGTCTCGACGGTACAAGAGCAGACCCGAGCCGGAAAGAGACATCGGTCTCGGCGGTACAAGAGCAGACCCGAGCCGGAAAGAAACATCGGTCTCGGCGGTACAAGAGCAGACCCGAGCCGGAAAGAAACATCGGTCTCGGCGGTACAAGAGCAGACCCGAGCCGGAAGGAAACATCGGTCTCGGCGGTACAAGAGCAGACCCGAGCCGGAAAGAAACATCGGTCTCGGCGGTACAAGAGCAGACCCGAGCCGGAAAGAGACATATATCAACAAAACGGACTCGACGGTACAAGAGCAGACCCGAGCCGTAAAACAAATATCAAAACTATTATGTGGGCCATAACAAACAAGCATAATCAAATGTTAACCTAATACAGAAGAGGTCTTACTCACATTTTTGGGATCCGTTGTCTTTCTTGCAACTCTACAAGGGTCACTACAAGTAAGGCTCTTCTTAATACATCTTCTCTGCATCTCAGCATTCCACGCATCCGACCGGATGACTTCCGCTATCAACTTGGTCGACCTAAAAAACCGAATGGTCTATGTACACACTGAGATAGCCTTCTTTCACCAAGTCTTCTACCTGCTCCCGCAGGTCTCTGCACCCATTCGTGGCATGTCCCCTTACGTTATGGTAGATACCGTATGCCCTACTATTTCCCTCCTCAATCGGGAACCTCCTTCAAATTAGGCTTGGCCAACAGACCTTTATCCTGGATTTCCCGAACTATCTGGTGAAATCCCTGACGATCGGTGATTTCCATCTTCTGCTATCGTCTTACTACGCGAGCTGCTTTTTGTTGAGTTCCCCACAGACGGCGCCAACTGTTGACGGTGGATTTTGGTCTCAGGGTAATACAGGAATATCACCTCCGAGGCAATCCTCCTCCAACTGTGAATTTGTTTGGTTATGCGGGAAACCAAAAGCAAACTTAGCGGAAAACAAGAAAATACGCCAATCAGACAAGGTGATTTAACGTGGTTCGGTGGATCTTGAGATCCGACCTACGTCCACGGACAAGAACATGGTGGTACTCTTTTATTACTCAAATACACTCCTCGGGTCTCTTCTTTGCTTTTACAAATCAGAGCTTTATGATTCTAATCCCTCACTCTTGTGATGATTTTCAGATGATGCCTTTTACTCTTTTTCTACACTCACTCTACCCTCCTATTTATAATGGTGAAGAAACCAGATTCCTATTTGTACAAGAATTCCCAATTGGAGATGGTCTCCTTTTACTATCAGGATTCCTAGTCAAAACTATTCCCTTTTCCCATAAGGATTCCTAATCAAAACTACATTTACTTCCTTTATCCTATTAGGATATTAAGTTATTACTTTACCCCATTAAAGTAGGACAACTTATCCCTTTTCCGCAAGAATATGATGCTTTATCTTCCTGAGCACGCCTCGTCATGTGCTCAGTCTTCATGAGGTCGGTCATGATAGCCATTTGAACTGAGAATGCTGCTGTCGATCTGATAATGCTCGGTTATCCGATCTCAAGTGCTCGGCCATTTAGTATAAAGTGCTCGGCCTCTTACCGTCAAGTTGTCGGGTCGGCTTTAACGGTCTCGATCAATGGAGTTACCCATTTTACCCCTGTCGTGTTGTTTAAATAACATAGTGCCCGAAAAACACCATCAACATTATATATATATATATATATTCAATAGTTCATAATAAAAAAATAAAAATTAAATCATATAAAATTGAAAAGTATTATTAAACTATACAAAATTAATTAATATATGTGGATTATGTCGGAATTTCACAACGTTAGTCACACCTAACCCACGCGTGTCACGTATTGGCCTACGGGCGAGATAGCGTTTGCAAACCCATACTTGAATTGAAATAATCCCTCTCTAATTTTATTTATTTATTTATTAAATTTTTTTTTTGTAGGCTTTGAAATAATCTTGTTGAATTGCCCTTGTAATTAAAAATGAAGAAAGAGACTTGTGTGTAATTGGGTAAATGGATACTAAATCCAGACATTACACGTGGCAGTGACCAAAGCCCTTGTTGATACATGTGGCGCCATTTTGCTGATTTGGCGAGTATTGATAGGGCGTTGGACGTGTTCAGGGCAGTGACGACCGAATCTCACTTGAAATGACTAAATAACCCCTTAATTAACATTAAAACCTGGTCAATCTTCAAGCCACGGCCAATGAGGGGTGTAAACGTCCATAAAAACGAACTGCAATACGGAAACTGTTAAAAGCGCATGACGAGAAACGGAGACACATAACGGTGGCGTTATATTGTAAGAGGGAAGAAAGATAAATAACAGAGTTTTGAATGAAACCGAAATTTGTTCGTTGGATTAGAACAAACAAAACGCAGAGCAAATAGAGCGCTTTTCAAAGTTGTCGAAAGAAAGTTAAAAAATAAAATGATGAAACAGTTGAAAAATGCATTTGGTGTTTCATTTCTTTGGCTAATTTGCCTGATTTACTTCACACAGGTTTCAATTCAACCTCCTCTTTTGTAAAAAAAAATAAATATGATCTTGATTAATTATATCTTTTGGGCTTATGGTTTTGATCAATGAGTTATGTCTCTCTTTTTCATTTTTTGGGCTTGTGGGATGTTTTGGTGGTTGATTCTGTTGATTTTTGCATCTGGGGTTTTGAGGATTTATATGATTTTGGGTGACTTATGTGATGAGTTGATTGATTTGAAAATTGAAACACTAGCTGGTTGTTTATTATATGATACTTTTGTTTATTTAATTTTCAGCTCAAATTCTGATACTAATTATTTGCTTTTTGTCATGGTTATGTGAATGTAGGGTTTTAGATCATTTGTGTGGACAGCGGTTTCCTATCAGTTTAAAGATGAGCTTAAGTTGTCACCTTCAGCTTCGCAATTTGTGTCTTCAGTAGCATTTTTCCCATGGAGCATAAAACCTTTATATGGGTATGAATTTCGTAGCAATTTTGGTAGTGATTGGCCTTTGGTCCAATTAATCATTTAGAACAAATTTTAAATTTTAATTTAATTGAATTATCATATAATATGACAGAAAATGTACATTTTTGTGTAGTAATGTCATTTAGTTTTCTCATAGAATATATTATTTTAATGATTATATCTGAGCAGCCATAACAGATGGTACCATACGTACAATAGACTATGGACAAATAAGTACATGATAATAGAAAATTTACTTTGAGATCATACCCCGATGCATTTGTCATCTGTGGTGCCTAATTGTAAACTGTGTCAAGGACATTGTACTAAATTTGTATTTATTTTATATTTTATGTGCAGGATTTTATCTGATTGTATTCCAATTAGAGGAAGAAAACGGATTCCATACCTAGTGATTTCAACCGTGCTCTCTCTGGTTCCATGGCTACTTGTAGGCCTAAATGCATTCTTTAGGAATTCTACATGGCATCTAATAGTTCTGTTGACAGCACAAAACCTGGGCTCAGCCATGGCAGATGTCGTAGTTGATGCAATGATTGCTGAGGCAGCAAAGTCTGAGCGGTATGTACACTCCATAAGTTTCTTCTACTTTTCTAAGCATGCTAACTTTAAATTACAAATTGACTGGTCGCAACGCAAGTAGTCTGCAAGAGCTCAAGGAGCTAGTGACATTCAACTCCACCCTCCCAATGTGTTGTCTGTCTACTCTTGGTGTTTGGATTTCCTTGTTTGATATGAGCTGCTCTTTTAAGTTTTCTGTAGTATGCCTTCATCTGGTAACCAGTTTTCTTTATGTTTTCGAATATATATACTATCACTTACGACTGCAATTAACCAGGGCCTCATTTGCTGGAGATCTCCAGACGCTCTCTTGGTTGGCAATGGCTTTCGGTGGAATATGTGGGAGTTTGTTAGGAGGATATGCTTTAACCAACTTAGAGATTGATAAAATTTTTCTTCTTTTTACTGTACTGCCAACCATACAGCTATTATCATGCGGTTTAGTGAAGGAGAATCGAGTAGCCACTAAAGTTTTGCAAGAGTATTCAAGTTCGAATGGCCATCATCTGGTTAGTGGCGATGATAGTAATCTGGATGAAGATGGTTTCTCAGAGAAGTACAATATCAGCACAACAAAAAGAAAGAATAACAAAAGGAACAAGAAGAAGAGGGTGGTTAAGACTAGTAAATCCCTAATTGCTGAAAAAAGCAATCCGTTAGTCATGCAATGGTTCCACTCTCTGAAAGCAGCCACTTACAGTCTGTATTCTGCATTCAGGCAGCCAGCAATTTTAAGGTAATTACTAAATACTTTTGTATTCTGTTGTAGTTCCATCTTATGGCAATTGAAGGTCACAAATGAATCAGAATTTTTCACAGGCTTTGCCTCTCACTGTTCTACGGATTAGTATGTCATTTTGAATTCTGATTATGGTTATAATTGATTTTCTTTGCTCCTGGATTCAGGCCAATGGCTTGGTTTTTCTTAGCGCACGTGACTGTTCCAAACCTATCAACTGTCATGTTCTACTACCAAACTGAGATCTTGAATTTGGATGCATCCTTTTTGGGAACTGCACGTGTTGTTGGATGGGTAGGCCTCATGCTTGGAACCTATACTTACAACCGATGCCTAAAAAGATTGAAGCTACGCAGAATTTTAATGCAAGTATCTACTGTTTTGGTTACATATCTTTTGAAATTTTGTTCTGCATTTAAATTGCTTGTCCTGCTTGGCCCTGATGCATAAATGAAATGCAGGTTGACTCAAGTTGGTTTGTCAATCTTGAGTGTCCTTGATATTTTTCTAGTTTCGCGAATGAATCTCAACTTTGGGATATCTGACAAGACCATGGTGCTATATGGATCTGCTCTTGCTGATGCAGTCAATCAATTCAAGTACGTGCATTTAGGGCTTGTTTTATTCTGCTTTGTTAACATACCTTAAGTTTAAGATGAGTAATCTGGGCAAAAGGATTTATGCATAAATTGTATCTACATGTTTGCTTTCATCCTCTTATCCAGTTCTGCACCAGGAGTGAACATTCAATCCGTTTCCTAATGTAACTGCAGGTTCATGCCATTCTTGATATTATCAGGACAGCTGTGCCCACCAGGAATCGAAGGAACTCTCTTTGCCCTTTTCATGTCAATCAGCAACTTTGGTTCCACAGTGGGAGCGTTTGTTGGTGCTGGATTGGCCTCAGTTTTGAACATATCCTCAGGGTCTTTTGACAACCTTCTCCTGGGCATTACTATTCAGGTCCTCTGCACTTTCATTCCAATTGCTTTTCTTTTTTTGATACCAAAGGGAGCTACAGGAGTTTCAGCATAATTAGCCTAGCAATTGAAGTGAAGAGGAAATCGTTCCAATTTTGTCGATGGATGCTCTTATTATACTCGTTGTATCTGAAAGATGAGAATCTAACTTTGTAGCATATACATAGAAAATTCAAAATCCACAATATTTCACATATGACGAAGAATTTCCGTTTGTTCCCCGAACCTAAATTTCAGGGAAAAAAAACAAAAAAAATCTGATATATTATTAATCCTCATTCCTATTTTTTTTCATTTGTATCTTCTGATCAATCCAAAGATCATTTCGATCTCATTAGTAACGACGATTCAGAAACTCACATTTAAATTTTAAAGAAGCAGATTAATATGAAATACCGATTTAACTTCTATGTTCATTCTTTTTCATGCACTCCAAAGTTGTTATACAATGGATGTAAACTTTTCAATACTAGACTGTGCAGAGATACCCAAAGTGGCAAATCTATTTTGAGATTCTGTTAACCTCAGTCAGCTTCTTAGTGTTGAGTGAGGAATAGACAAACCCGAGTGCAGCGGAAACCCGCCCGAGATTAAATCCCTAGCGAATAATTTTTTTTTTTTTTAATTTACGGCAGTCCTTAAAACAGTGGGTTTAAATTTTTAATTACAAACTTAAAATTTCCAATGCATTAAAATTTTTTCGTGTATTAGAAATTATCATAAGTCCATTTAAAAATTTCAACATACTTAAATCAATCTTCTAAAATTATTTTCAACACTTAAAAATAATCCAAACATACTAAAATTAACATATCAATTATATACTAATTTTCAACACTTAAATGCTTCTAATTCCTCACATACATGCTACCAATTTATCCAACACTTCCACAATAATTTTTCTCAACTAAATTAATCAACAAAATGAACAAATAAATTCACAAATTAAATGTACCAACAAGCTTTGTCAATTGATCTTTCCTTCAAGTTTTTCCAAATTTTCCAAGCTTTAAGCTTTCTCCAAATTCCACCAAATTAAGCAACTCAAGGAACAAATCTTGGTGATCAAAAGGTGGTTTGATCACTCAAGAGTAACAACCAACTTTTCCCAAATTTTAACTCTTAAAAACCCTAAGAAAATAAAACTTCAAGAACAATAATCAACCCCTAACTCTTAAGGATTAATTCTATGCTCATGATAATTTATTTGGGTGATCTTTGGTGAGATATAGGCTTGGATTAACAGAGCAAAAATCGAAACAAATTCACTTCATTTCATTGAAGGTTTGTCCACCTACAAATCATGACTAAACAACACGACACGTCGAACCATACAAGTCGAGGTTAAAACGCTAATGTATAATCCCTTCGTCATTACCATTTCCAATTGAGTAAGGTTATAATTATACTGTCAAAATCTTATCTACTCAATATATGAAACTTTTCATCCTTATATTCCATTAATAAATAATATAGTAAAACTCTTTTTGAATATTATTTATAATGTTAAAGAAACAATTTCTTCAACGAACTTTCGGCCAAAAGATTTCCGGAATATACTATAAAAATTTCTGGATACATAATCCAACCATATGGACTGACGAATCCTCATATTAACACACACCGATTTTCGTGAGCATCGTTCTATACCTAACAATCATTCAGAGGTCAAACCATAAAAGGTCTTTGATATGAATGGTATCAGACACAGAGGATCACTCACAAGATCACCGTGGTGTCTCAAGTCAAAGGACCACAATAACTACTCAACTCGAAAAGAAAACTATTGACAATTTTATGAAATATCTATTAGTCATCTTTTATGAGTTTGTTCAATACTCATTTAACTAATGAATATCTGCATTTCTATACGAACTTCCGCTAAGCTCACAGTCTGTTGAGACAAACCATGATTCCATTACATATATAGACAATGCACTAGTCTTACCAATATAATGACCGACCCATATCAATATATCTAGACCATGAATAATTTATATTTAAGAGAATGCGTGATTTTTCTCAACACCATTTGCAACTCTTACAACTATATCACCATATGTTGTAACTCTCAGGTCTTTACTAAATTCATATAAGGTTCTGAGTGTAACTCGAAATCTCTAACTCTTAGAGTAATCTAACAATTAGATTTATATTATATAAATAAAAGTAAGAGTTTTACCATATTAATAAATAAATAACCATGATAAAATAAATATTATATTGCATAAATATCAAATATTCATACAAAAAGTGAATGGTGCTCGATCACCATTTCCAACACTCCCACTTGATCTAGTGCCATTCACGATGGTATCTAATACCCATGGACTCCACGTGTTTCTCAAACACATTGGGAGTTAAGGCTTTAGTCAGTGGATCCGCTATATTTTGTTCAGTTTGTACTTTACAAACTTTAATGGCACCGCCATTGAGAGAAACCACAAACCCAGATGTAGACTTTCTATCATCTGGATCAGATTGAAAATCTGAATCCGTGTAACCTCTCAACTGTAAGTCATTTTCTCCATAAATGAGAAACTTATCCTTTGTACCCCTAAGGTATTTCAGGATATGTTTCACAGCCATCCAATGATCCTGACCCGGATCAGACTGATAACGGCTTGTAACACTTATAGCCATACTGATATCAGGTCTAGTACATAACATGGCATACATTATGCTACCAACATCGGAAGCATAAGGCTGGCTAAGCATTTTAGCATTTTCATCATCTGTCTTAGGACACATTTTCTTAGACAGATGAATACCATGTTTGAAAGGCACATTGACTGTCTTACAGTCAACGAAGTTGTACATTTCTAAGATCAAATCAATGTACTTGGACTGAGAGAGTCCTATCAACCTCCTCGCTCTATCTCTATAAAGCTTTATACCTAGTATATAAGAGGCCTCTCCCAAATCCTTCATGGAGAAATTCTTACTGAGATAGGCTTTGACAGATTGTAACATACCTATATCGTTTCCGATAATAAGTATATCATCAACATAAAACACTAAGAAGACTACCATGCTCCCACTTACCTTTTTATAGACACAAGATTCATCTTCATTTTTAATGAAACCAGACGATCTGATTACATCGTCAAAACGAAGATTCCAACTACGAGAATCTTTTTAAGTCCATAAATAGACTTTTTAAGCTTACATACCAAATTAGGATCTTTGGCGAATGCGAATCTCTCGGGTTGTTCCATATGGATATCTTCCTTAAGATTTCCATTCAGAAAAGCCGTTTTCACATCCATCTGTCAAATTTCATAATCATAGTGTGCGACAATAGCTAATAAAATCCTGATTGACTTAAGCATGGCTACAGGAGAAAAAGTTTCCTCATAATCAATACCTGATTTCTGAGTATATCCTTTTGCTACCAGTCGGGCCTTAAAGGTTTCAACTTTTCCATCGGGCCCCCGCTTTCTCTTGTAAACCCATTTACAACCAATACGAACAATTCTGTCGGGAAGAGGAACCAAGTCCCAGAATTGATTCTCATGCATTGAGGCAATCTCAGATTTCATAGCTTCCAACCATTTTTCCGCATCGATGTCTAACATCGCCTCTCTGTAGGTTAAATGATCTTTTTCTTCAATTAAGAAAACATCGATCGTATCATCAGATGACGTCCTGTACCTGACAGGGGATCTCGATATCCTTTGTGACCTACGAGGTGTTTGTGTCAAAGGTATCTCATCTTCTTGAACTTCTAGTTCTATCGTCGATTCAATGTTACTTTGATTGATTTCATCTAAATCAATCATTCTATGATCTGAACTTTCTAGCACAAATTGTGTTTCTAAGAAAGTTGCATTTCGAGCAACGAACACATTTCGGTTCTTGGGATCATAGAACTGATATCCCATGGAATTTTTAGGATATCCAATGAATCAATACTTATACCCTCTAGGTGCAAGTTTATCCCGCTGTGCAACTCTTACATAGGCATGATAACCCCAAATCTTAACATACTTAAGACTCGGTTTCCTTCCAGTCCATAACTCATACGGAGTGGTCGGAACGGCTTTCGATGGAACTTTGTTCAGAAGATGAGCATCAGTGTCTATAGCATGGCCCCACAAGTATATTGATAGATCAGTAAAACTCATCATCGATCGAACTATATCTAATAAAGTTCGATTCCTCCTTTCCGAAACACCATTGTGTTGAGGAGTGTCTGGAGGAGCATATTGAACGAGAACCCATTCTCTTTTAAATAACTCACGAACTCACTACTCACCGCCCCGATCTGATCGAAGGCATTTCAAGAGTTTCTCGGTTTTTGAACTTTTCAAAAGTTTCCGATTTGTACTTCATAAAAAACACATAACCATATCGTGACAAATCATTGATAAAAGTTACAAAATATTGAAATCCCCATGGCAGTATGATTTATAGGAGCACATACATCGGAATGGACAAGTTCCAATAAATCATTAGCACGGTGTCCAACACCACTAAATGAGGATTTGGTCATTTTAGCTTGAATACAATATTCGCAAACTGGTAAAGGTTCTATGGTTAGATCAGCTATCACACCATCCTTAACTAGTTTGGTTAGGCGTTTTATGCCTATATGACCTAATCTCATATGCCAAAGTTCTGTGTTATTTATTTCACCTGATCTTTTCCTTTTAAATTTCTCTATATTAAAGACATCACGACTTTTGGTAAGAATGTAATGACCATCAACCATGGGACATAAAACAAGAAAAACATTCACATTTTCATATAAATTCAAAAGACCATATTTAATATTTACATGAAATCCTTCGCTGTCAAGTACAAGAAGTGAGATGATTTGCTGTATCATAGTCGGCACAAAATAATAGTTATTAAGTTTAATATTACATTCATCAGAGAGTTTCAAAAACAAAATTCCTACTGCTTCAACTTGTAGAGATTCTCCATTCCCTACTCGCAGCTGGATCTCTCCCGGCTTCAATCTTCTAGTTTCTCTCAGATCCTGCAACGAATTACAGATATGAGAAGGACAAACGGTGTCTAACACCCAAGTCGAACTAGAATCAAAAGCAAGTGTAATGTCAATAATAGGAAAATAAATACTTGAGGGCTCTATCTTCAAAGAAGCTAAATATTTTGGACAGTTGCGTTTCCAGTGTCCAAGCATGTCGCAATGGAAACATTTTCCTTTTGCCACATCTGTCTTCACCTTTGGTTTAAAAACCCCTGCAGAAGAAACCTTTGGACCTTTACCTTTAACTTTCTTCTTCTTTTTCTGTTTCTTCCCAGCCGGCTTTTGAGAAGCCTGAGAAGGTCCAGAAGAAGAAGCACCAGTGATCATGAATACAAAACTATTCTTATTCATGTCTTCTTGAGCTGTCAGCAATATATTTTGCAACTTAGAATAGGTGGGAGGCATCTTATGCATGTTAAAGTTAATGATAGTCATTAAAATACTTGGGAAGAGATGCGAGAATCACAGTATTCCCGAGGCGATTGTCAATAGGAATATCCATCCTTTCGAGTTCTTCCACACAATCTATTAGCTTCATCACATGTGGGCTAACAGGTTTTCCCTCCGGGAGGAAAGTATGAAAAATCCCGACAGCCACCCTATACATCTCTACCTGAGGTCAATCACTGAATAGTTCCTTCAAATGCAATAAGATGGATCCGGAATCAAGCATCGGCATGTACTTCCCTTGTAGTTTCGGTACCATTGATCCCAAGATGTATGATCGGACTTTCCGATCATCATCCTTCCATCTGTTGAACGTCTCACGTTCTTCATCTAAAGCATCATCTGAAAAGATTTTCTTTTTTAAAATGAGTGGTTAAGCTCACAGTCTGTTGAGACAAACCATGTGTCCATTACATATATAGACAATGCACTAGTCTTACTAATATAATGACCGACCCATGTCAATATATGTAGACCATGAATAATTTATATTTAAAAGAATACGTGATATTTCTCAACACCATTTGCAACTCTTGCAACTATATCACCATATGTTGTAACTCTCAGGTCTTTACTAAATTCATATAAGGTTCCGAGTGTAACTCGAAATCTCTAACTCTTAGAGTAATCTAACAATTAGATTTACATTATATAAATAAAAGTAAGAGTTTTACCATATTAATAAATAAATAATCATGATAAAATAAATATTATATTGCATAAATATCAAATATTCATACAAAAAGTGAATGGTGCTCGATCACCATTTCCAACACTTAATACCATTCATCTGAAGAGAAAAATGGAAAAAAAAAATGTCTATTTCTATTCTTATTCTTCCTCCTGAATGTAGAGAACCTATTGATATAACAAATGACTAATTTAGTTATTTTCATATGGTTAGGTCCCCAAATGTGACTTGTGTTGGCATTTGATCGGAGGCAACATATGGGCAGTATGTGATAGATAAAGTTAAGGTTCAGTCGAATCATAAGTAGTGTATGTGTATATATATATAGTTGGCTTAATAGCAATCAATTCTCTCTCTATCCATGTAAACAGATAAAAACCTTAAATCTCTGATTTTTATTAAAAAGATTTTACCAACTAAATTACTTGGCAACCCAATTCCCTATCTACACAAGTTATGTATAAATATGTTTTAGGTTTCAAGCATTATTGACCGTGTGGAACAAACTATGGAAACTTGACATTTAATTAGAGGTGTATCAAATAATATTTTATACATAAAATTAAGATTCAATCGAATCATAAGTTGTGTTTACATATTAATATGGGATCTAAATATCATTGAAAATGTACAACAAACTATGAAATCTTGGCATTTATTAGAATTTGGAGGCATCAACAGAACAATACTTCACTTTTAAAAGTTCAATTCCATTATAGAGATGGCCAATAGGTCCGACGATCCACTGCTCTCGTGGGCTCATCACAGCTATATAGGGATGTCAGATATCCAATTTAAATATGGATAATTGATATTTATATGTAAATCCATAAATATCTTGGACATCGATGGATTAATTTACCATCCCAAGGCACAGCCAATTGATAAAGATATGATTTGCCATTCCCTTTAGAAATTCAGAGTGTTGTGTATGTATAGAGTTGAAATGATGAACAAGTGTTGGTTAAATGAGAACAATCTATGAAGGATCAACCTTCAGCATTATAAATATAAGGGTTATTTACGTTTTACTACTAAAGTTATGATAAAATAACAATTGGATACTATGAATATTAACATATTACATTTTACTACTAAACTTATATAAAATTTAACATTTTACTATTTTTCCATCCAA